>OX122899.1:9402751-9434505 GCA_944738965.1 Nebria brevicollis
ATATACATATACATATACATATACATATACATATACATATACATATACATATACATATACATATACATATACATATACATATACATATACATATACATATACATATACATATACATATACATATACATATACATATACATATACATATACATATACATATACATATACATATACATATACATATACATATACATATACATATACATATACATATACATATACATATACATATACATATACATATACATATACATATACATATACATATACATATACATATACATATACATATACATATACATATACATATACATATACATATACATATACATATACATATACATATACATATACATATACATATACATATACATATACATATACATATACATATACATATACATATACATATACATATACATATACATATACATATACATATACATATACATATACATATACATATACATATACATATACATATACATATACATATACATATACATATACATATACATATACATATACATATACATATACATATACATATACATATACATATACATATACATATACATATACATATACATATACATATACATATACATATACATATACATATACATATACATATACATATACATATACATATACATATACATATACATATACATATACATATACATATACATATACATATACATATACATATACATATACATATACATATACATATACATATACATATACATATACATATACATATACATATACATATACATATACATATACATATACATATACATATACATATACATATACATATACATATACATATACATATACATATACATATACATATACATATACATATACATATACATATACATATACATATACATATACATATACATATACATATACATATACATATACATATACATATACATATACATATACATATACATATACATATACATATACATATACATATACATATACATATACATATACATATACATATACATATACATATACATATACATATACATATACATATACATATACATATACATATACATATACATATACATATACATATACATATACATATACATATACATATACATATACATATACATATACATATACATATACATATACATATACATATACATATACATATACATATACATATACATATACATATACATATACATATACATATACATATACATATACATATACATATACATATACATATACATATACATATACATATACATATACATATACATATACATATACATATACATACTATACATATACATATACATATACATATACATATACATATACATATACATATACATATACATATACATATACATATACATATACATATACATATACATATACATATACATATACATATACATATACATATACATATACATATACATATACATATACATATACATATACATATACATATACATATACATATACATATACATATACATATACATATACATATACATATACATATACATATACATATACATATACATATACATATACATATACATATACATATACATATACATATACATATACATATACATATACATATACATATACATATACATATACATATACATATACATATACATATACATATACATATACATATACATATACATATACATATACATATACATATACATATACATATACATATACATATACATATACATATACATATACATATACATATACATATACATATACATATACATATACATATACATATACATATACATATACATATACATATACATATACATATACATATACATATACATATACATATACATATACATATACATATACATATACATATACATATACATATACATATACATATACATATACATATACATATACATATACATATACATATACATATACATATACATATACATATACATATACATATACATATACATATACATATACATATACATATACATATACATATACATATACATATACATATACATATACATATACATATACATATACATATACATATACATATACATATACATATACATATACATATACATATACATATACATATACATATACATATACATATACATATACATATACATATACATATACATATACATATACATATACATATACATATACATATACATATACATATACATATACATATACATATACATATACATATACATATACATATACATATACATATACATATACATATACATATACATATACATATACATATACATATACATATACATATACATATACATATACATATACATATACATATACATATACATATACATATACATATACATATACATATACATATACATATACATATACATATACATATACATATACATATACATATACATATACATATACATATACATATACATATACATATACATATACATATACATATACATATACATATACATATACATATACATATACATATACATATACATATACATATACATATACATATACATATACATATACATATACATATACATATACATATACATATACATATACATATACATATACATATACATATACATATACATATACATATACATATACATATACATATACATATACATATACATATACATATACATATACATATACATATACATATACATATACATATACATATACATATACATATACATATACATATACATATACATATACATATACATATACATATACATATACATATACATATACATATACATATACATATACATATACATATACATATACATATACATATACATATACATATACATATACATATACATATACATATACATATACATATACATATACATATACATATACATATACATATACATATACATATACATATACATATACATATACATATACATATACATATACATATACATATACATATACATATACATATACATATACATATACATATACATATACATATACATATACATATACATATACATATACATATACATATACATATACATATACATATACATATACATATACATATACATATACATATACATATACATATACATATACATATACATATACATATACATATACATATACATATACATATACATATACATATACATATACATATACATATACATATACATATACATATACATATACATATACATATACATATACATATACATATACATATACATATACATATACATATACATATACATATACATATACATATACATATACATATACATATACATATACATATACATATACATATACATATACATATACATATACATATACATATACATATACATATACATATACATATACATATACATATACATATACATATACATATACATATACATATACATATACATATACATATACATATACATATACATATACATATACATATACATATACATATACATATACATATACATATACATATACATATACATATACATATACATATACATATACATATACATATACATATACATATACATATACATATACATATACATATACATATACATATACATATACATATACATATACATATACATATACATATACATATACATATACATATACATATACATATACATATACATATACATATACATATACATATACATATACATATACATATACATATACATATACATATACATATACATATACATATACATATACATATACATATACATATACATATACATATACATATACATATACATATACATATACATATACATATACATATACATATACATATACATATACATATACATATACATATACATATACATATACATATACATATACATATACATATACATATACATATACATATACATATACATATACATATACATATACATATACATATACATATACATATACATATACATATACATATACATATACATATACATATACATATACATATACATATACATATACATATACATATACATATACATATACATATACATATACATATACATATTCATTATTTTACTCAATTTTTGGTGATGGATTACAATATAATTAGATCGATTTTTAGTGAAGACCACAATATTCTGAATCATAAATAGAGAAGCGAGAACAACGTCTTTGTATAAATTGATATACTAAGAGCGTTATTTTCGCATCTCTATTCATGATTCAGAGTGTTGTGATCTTCACTAAAAACCGCTCCAATTTTTATGCAACCTGCACTGCATGTGGAATTCATATTTCCCGCCATCTATTAGTTCAATTTCCATACGCCAAAATATACTCTTACAGCGCTTCTTTAAGGAGTCGACGATCTATTAGTGAATTACCCATGCACCAATCGCAGCGCACCACGATCTTGTTGGACGTGTAGGCAATTTCATATTTTTATATCAGTTCAGTTTGTTAACCAAAGTTTATATAATTTATTATTCCATAGAAAACTCTACACTTAAGCGAAGATGTTACAATTTTTTTGTAAGTACTAAATCAAATCGTTATTCTTTTCAGAATGATGTACATTTCTCTGTTTACAGTTTTAACAATATTAACTTCGAGTTGTTTGGCATTATACTCGTCAGAATCGAACGTTATTGAATTGACACCGGATAATTTTAATAAAAAAGTAATTAATAGTGATGAAATATGGATCATTGAATTTTATGCACCATGGTGTGGCCACTGCAAGCAACTGGTTCCAGAATATACAAAAGCCGCAAAAGCACTTAATGTATGTTTGTTGAAATAAAATTTTTATGGGACAATATAGCAACTATATTTACAGGGTGTTGTCAAAGTAGGCTCTGTCAATGCCGATGAGCATAAAAGTCTCGGGCAACAATTTTCAGTAAGTGGTTTTCCAACTATCAAGATATTCGGAGTTAACAAACAAAAACCAGAAGATTATAATGGGGGACGAACTGTTGATGCATTTATAGAAGCGGGATTATCTGCAATTCGAAATAAAATCAATGCACAGCTCGGAAAGAAATCTTCAGGATCGGGAGGATCCAAGGTAAGACAATTGAATTTGGGCTAAATTTGTATGATTGTAAAAATTGGTACGCATTATTTAACACATCGGCTTTATTAGTAAGTGAATGAATTTTTCAATGAAATTTACACCATTCCAAAACTATTAACGCATATATCCTAAAATGCAGTTTTGTTTTAACGTATTTGTAACTTTTGAACAAGATGACGTCACCACTCTAAAGTAATCTAGCAAATTGTTTTATTTTGCTACTGATGAAAATATTTTAAATATATTTTTAAATAGTATAAACATATTTCTTGGTAAATTCCATAAATTATTTATTTTCCTACTTTATATTGTAACAAACGCGCGTGTTATGAGAACGTGCACGCGTTTGGCTCTCTCTTAACTATGTGCGTGTAGTGATGTTTCTTCTTATACTCACCTGGTGGTTGGTTTTTAGGTGAAATCTTCTAATACACACTTTAAGGTCCAGACTGGGGTTAGCTCATTAGAGATTAAATTGGTTTAACAATAAATAACAATTTAATTCAAACAATAAAAATATAACAAATATGAAAATAACAATGACTTTACAAATACTGGTTTAAGCTTAAGTTACTTACTGACGAAACAATACTCGCTAATCGCAATTTGAACTGAGACCTCGATGTCAAGCGACATCGCGGTTTTATACTAAATTTGCACCTAAATTCAAATGGCCGATATTGTAAACAAATCCAGACCTAGCAACATTTCGTTAAATGCGGAAGGCACAATTTTTATGCAACTGTTGCTAGATATGACGTAGCTAGTTGCATTTGCTAATCGCGAATTACCTAGCTCAGCAAAACTGAACTAGGTCGCTACGCAACTAGCCTGATTTGTTACAATATTTAATTTATATGCCTGATTTTTACACCACTCAAACATTAATTTACACATTGTTTTGATCTGTTCTTAAATAAAATTACAGGAAACATATTTATATGCAAATATAAAAAATGTACTAGTTTTATAACTTTTGTATCTTGTTTATATAGGGCAGCACTGATGATGTTATCGAACTCACTGATAGCAACTTCGACAAACTCGTCATGGAATCAAATGACATGTGGCTTGTTGAGTTTTTCGCACCTTGGTGTGGACATTGCAAAAATTTAGCACCACATTGGGCTGATGCTGCGACTGAACTAAAAGGAAAGGTAAATTATTGTAACATTAAGTTAGTTAGTTATTTTGTATATACTCGCAAGATAAACAATTAATTAATGATGAATAATCCAGGTGAAAGTAGGTGCTTTGGATGCAACCATTCATACTGTGAAAGCAAACCAATATGGAATCAAAGGATATCCAACAATTAAAGTGTTCTCTTCTGGTAAAAAGAATCATATGTCTGTTTCTGATTATAAAGAAGGTCGAACTGGTAGCGAAATAGTTGCCTGGGCTTTAGAGCAATTGGCGGAAAGTATTGTAGCTCCAGATGTTATCGAGGTATGCATTACGCATAAAACCGTAATATGAATAATTACATAATTCGTTTATTTTTCACTGTAGATAATCGATGAAAAAACATTCAATGATGCATGTAATCAAAAACCACTTTGTGTTGTTTCTGTGCTACCTCACATTTTAGACTGTCAATCAGAATGCCGCAACAAATATCTTTCCGATTTGAAAGTAATGGGAGAAAAATACAAAAAGAAAATGTGGGGGTATGTATCATATCAATAACAATTTAATCGATTCTGTAAAGGGTGAATTTTATATCGCATTTCCAATCCGAAATACGATCTTAAAATCCATTCATGTGTAACATACGCGACTTTAAGCAACTAGTTCCGTTGCGTCTTACGTCTCAAGTATAATCGCGGGTAAGGGTAATAATACTCACCTGAATTTGGAAATTGGTTGCTGATAACTTCAGGATACACTAGCACTCAGTGGTCTCGCAAGTCAATAAATAACATGTGATTACTAAATTAATATATTTATATTGTAAACGATCAAATTTAATCTACGTTACACAGGATAAAAAGATAAAACAAAATATAATACAATACAATTTAAGTAATGATTAACAATGATTGAATGCCAAAACGGTCAAACCGGGCATACCGATCACCAGACGTTCTCTGCTTGATTCGAGTTTTAGACAAGTTTCGCATATTTTAGCAATATCGCAACATTTGACTATTCCTGATTATGCATAAAAAAGTAATTCAATACGTCGCTGATGTCAGCGACCGGACACTACGTTAGTCGACCCCGCAATATGATAGATCAACGGAATAATCAAATTTACCAATTGCCATTGTTACACATGAATACGTCAAATACTTCGTAATAGTTCTAATATTTTTACAATGAATCATTTTGTAATATTGTTATTAGTTTACAACAGCCAAGATCTTTAAAACTTAATCGTTAAAAATGTATTCATTTTGCCATTTGTGACTGGATTTATATTTGTTACCAATGGTATCTAAGTAAATAACAAAATAATAAATAATGTCATCGGATATTAACATTTAAAAAATATATATATTTGTTCCACTTGTTTTATTTATATATTATAAATATATTATTTTGTTCGTTATTAATTTGAATATTACATTGTAGTTGGGCGTGGTCTGAAGCTGGTGCACAAATTGAATTAGAACAGGCACTCGACATTGGAGGGTTTGGATACCCAACTATGGCTGTTGTTAATATTAAGAAAATGAAGTATTCATTATTCAGAGGATCATTCTCCCAGGATGGTATTAACGAATTCCTCAGGTATGTTTAATAAATTAAAAAATAATTGTTCCTCGTTTAATACGGAGCGAAACAAACATCTTAAATCAAAAACCACCTATAATTACTTCAACATTGGAACGCATCGAATACAGTTTTTAACTTCGGATTATAGGAAATAAGGTTTGAAGGCACCTGTCTGCGAATTAACCGATTTCTTTAATTAATTTTAGCTGATGACACGTTAGTTAAATGTCATAAAAAAGTCATAACTTATCGATAAGGTTCTATAGTAGTATTCTATAAGATTTATAAAAAATCGAAGCTACAAAGAAACAAAGATTTCTTTCGAGATTAGATTTAATCAAATCTTGCTAAACAATTAAAATATGTTTAATTTTCGCAGAGATCTTTCATATGGTAGAGGAAATACGGCACCTGTCAAAGGCGCACAAATACCAAAAATTATCAGGACTGAGCCATGGGATGGTAAAGATGGACAACTTCCGGAAGAAGAAGATATTGACTTGAATGATGTTAATTTAGATGATAAGGATGAATTATAAATTAATTGAATGAATTTTTTATACAAAATAATTTTATATTTTTGTTTTTTCTAATTATAATACCGAATTCTTTTAAATTAATTACCCGTTTATACTTGTACTGACGAATAATATTATTGAAACAGTGCAGAACAAAAATGAGATGCTTACTTCTCATCGGCAATGTAGCAGTGACGATGTTACGAAGTGAAGTTTAGGATGTATGAAATAATTTAAAGTACTAAACAAGAAGCTAATTGAATTAATTTTAACAATAGCGATTTTTTTTTATTGTCACAATTATATTTAATATTCCTATTTTGTTTTATTTTTAATAAATACTTATTTAAAAATCAAAAGTACTGAATTTGTTTCACATAAAAAGTTGATTCCGTTGAAAACAGTTATAAATCTTCCGAAAACTTCTGTGTAAAAATGTAATGTTTTACGTACTTAATGATTTTATACGTTTGAATACAAAAGAAACACAAAAATGAATCTGTCACTATTATTTTAAATATTCGTTACAATAAAACGTGACAGTACTGTTAGCTTTGATTATAAATTATTAGAAATATGAAACACAGTCACCTATCCTGCATTTATCGCTATGTAATCCGTCGATTACTAATTAAATATATTTCTTCAATTTTATAGTATATAAGTGAATTTGTCATTCGCGAATTTGTATAAAATTTACTGTTAATTTTAAAAAAATTGGAGTAAATAGAAACATTAAAATTATTAATTGTTTGTTGTTTTTGTGATTTATATGCAATTAAAGGTACAATCAGACGACATATAAACAGTCGGAATTATACCAGTATGGGAGAAACTTAGAATTTTTAATGAAGTATCGAGAATTAATGGCCCTTGTTGAAAATGTG
Source organism: Nebria brevicollis (assembly GCA_944738965.1). Classification (NCBI taxonomy): domain Eukaryota; kingdom Metazoa; phylum Arthropoda; class Insecta; order Coleoptera; family Carabidae; genus Nebria; species Nebria brevicollis. The sequence continues at coordinate 9,412,009 of OX122899.1, forward strand.
TATTTACAACAATTACGTCAATATCCATTCGTTTTAGAATAAAGTAATGAGAGAATTGGGAATTCGTCTAGAACTTTAAAGAAGTGATCACGAGGTTGTCGTCGGTAGCTCGTACTTAAGTCATATGAAATTTAAGTATCTTTTTGATGTGTAAACATTTATGTAAGCGCTTGAAGAACTTTGTTTTTACATGGGAGTGATTTGGCCACTTGCAATGCGTTATGCCTGAGTTGTCCCATTACCAATCGGTGTGCCAACGGTTCAAGTGTGCGTGCGCGTCGGGTATGATATATAAATACTCATGTTTATACATCTTCAGTCGTGAGTGCCGCCACTCACTCGTTTTTTTTTTTATTCTGCGTTAAAGTATAATGAAATTGCTCTTCAGTTATTTAGAGGCACGAACTTACCTCACTTGAAATAACATAAGAAATATTTTCCCCCACTATTAGGCTACTGCAAATGAATATTATAGATAATAATTAGTAAATGTCGTTCATTTTGTCTGTTGCCGTAATACCTAAACATAAGAAAAATCTAAGATGACCGAGCATCGATGACTTTCGTTCTCTATATCACTAGATAAGTTTTTAAAGTATTTTCTGTGGATAAATGTTGATAGTAATTTTATGATTGTAGGTGATATATTTTTGAATAAACTTTTGATATTAGAAAAAACAACCGTATATTTTAAATAATAAAAAATAGGTACATCGTAAATAATTAAAAAATAGGTACATTGTATATAATTTACAAAATCGCCAAAGTCAAATCAATAAATAATGTAGAATTTCGAAAATCATCAATTGAAATATAGTAATCCCAAATACATTATGCCCATAAACTTACAATACAACCATGAAAATAAAAATAATTCAATATAAATAGGAAGCACATATGGTTACAATTCACTATATATAATTTAATTTTTGACTATATGAATCCTCTCATGCCTATTGCAGTCATAAAACTGACAGACGAAACCAATTTTCATTTTTGAATGTAGTCGTTTTCTTAGTTTAAAAACCAATTATATTATTAACTCTGATTGTTAGTACAATACATATATAAACGCAATTAAAAATGAATGAATCGTAATATTTTCAATATTCCCCAGCGCTGTAATAGTGCTACTGTCAATCATTAACTATATATTAATATATTTACATGCGCACAGTGGCACTTTCATAAGGAATATTACTTTATTTTTTTTGTTATTTTTCATTAACAAATTACCACCAAGTTTGTATAATTTTATTTTTGTTTAAAACTTATTGTTGCATACAGAGTTGAATAAAGTAGCTTAAATAAATAATAACCATAGATACATACATGAGAGGAATAAACATTTGCCATATTATCATTAATAAAATAATCAGTCATATCGCTATACGTGATACAAACATTAATATTAGGTTGTTATATTATGTTCGTATGTTCTGCACTAATTTGTTCAAAATTGTTCTAAATATATGAAAACGGTATTGTTCACTAATTTGATATACTTTTTTTTGACTAATATGATACAAAGTTGTCAAAAATATGTTTATTTTAATACCAATTACACATCTCCAGCACACTTTTGAACAAAAATATACAGTTTAAATAAATTTATACTTAACAGATAATGTGAGCTACAAATATAAATTATGTCGATATAATTTAGACAATGTTCACTGAACATATTACTTTATTAAAATACAAAACCACCCCACTCACCGACATTCGCCCAAGGCGTCAAATTGAACAAGATTTTTTGATCTCCCTATGACGCTCAAAGTCAATTCATTTTGGCGCTAAAAATACATTGTTTGTGGCTGTATAAAATCTAGCGGTGATCATAATAAATACCTACATCAATAACAAATAAATAATAACTATCAATAAAACTTAACTTTAATTACATGAGACATTGCTATTAAAACGCACATACGGATGAGCAAATATTATTCAATAGTTCGAATAAAAAGTACCCCAATTTCCGAATTATTAGTATTCGTATTATTAAGTAAAAATAAATATATACAGAGTTATAAGTATGGTTTATACAATGAAAAAATAGAATTGAGTGTCATGTATAGAAGTGATGCAGTACTGGTCACCAGTTCCCGAATTGTCGTAACGAACCAAATTCTGGCCGTGCTTTAGAAAAATCGTTCCCTAATAATATTTAGATCACTGTTGAACAAGTTCGCATCTTGTTCATTACCTAAGTACGCTCTGTATACATCATATAAAATTCCACGTATTTTTAAGTTTATATACTTCAGTAATAAGTACGTATTTTGCAATAGTACAGGGTGATTAGTCGAAAATTGGAAAACTACACCGAAACGTTAGCGTAATTGGGAGAATTTGATTTGAAAGTTTGTCCAATCGCCGACGAATCATTCTGTACTATTATATCAGTGACTGCATCAAATTTTATTTTATAATTAATAATATAATAGCATTTTAACAAAAAAAAAAACAAATGTTAACAATTAATAATTTATATTAGTTTGTCCAAGAAAGTATAAATAAAGCGACATTATAATTCTACATAGATTTTTTCACCAGATTCAGGATTGCGATTTTTTTCCCATTCCATAACACCGTTCGCTATTCCTTTATCATATCTCTTTCACTCGGCAAACTTTTCAAGATCCTTTCTCTCATTGAATCAACATTGATGTCCACGTTTTATGATACTATTTAAAATTTTCGGTTTATAACGTTTTGTAACACTTTATGTCGTTAGTCAGTTTACCATATTATTGGTCCCTAGGGGTCTATTCTATTTATTTCTCTATGTAATGCAAATCATGATTTATATTTTTGTTACATCTAAAGATATATTAAAGAATTGAGCATGTATTCTGTCACGTTTAGCACCATTCCGATGAGGTTTTAGGGAATGAGTGTTGTACAAGTAGCTACCGTTGGTAAAATAAATAATAGACCCCCAAGTCGAACGTTTTACTCTATAATTATGGTCTATAATGTTTTAGTTTGTCGCCTAAATTCACCTTATGTTTACCAATACGGTAACGTACTTTTGCTTAGCTGTAGTGGGGGTTAAGTTGGGCGGGAAACTCGCAAAGCGTTCGATCTCTTGCTCGAAAACAGTATTTAAATAATTCATTTAAGCCAGCTAAATACAATTCGTGTAAAATTTCTCTTGAAATGAAAATATATTTGTTTTGCAAACTTATGTCATTTTCGCATTCAACATAGTACTGAATATGAAATAAACTAATATCAAAATAAAATAACTAAAAATACTATATTTATTGAACAACTAATACAAGGAACTAAAATAATCCTTGAAATACTGATAATGAAATACATATTTACCCAAATATAAAAACAATACTTAAATTAAAATAATCCATATGCTTTTAATACTTTTATTTAAAGTAATATGAAGCTCTGGTTAGTTAGTAATGCAGTAATACCATTGAATAGAAAATGCACATAATAAGCAAACTAATGCTTTATTTTGTTTGTAGTACTTTTCAGTGTATTGAGTTGCAGCAAATTTTCTATGAGAAAATATTTACTAAATTTCGGAGAGAAAGTCCTGGAAAACATTTTAATATATATATAGCAAAAGAATTATCTTACTTTTCTCTCTCATCATTAAGGCTGTAATTTCATATTAGTTTTTGGTATGGAAAACTGGATGACTTTTCGATACCAAAATAAACACACATTTAAGCCCATATGGTTGCCTATCTATTTTTACTTTTTAATCGATCATAATAAGATACATGACACACCGGCGAGATGATGCTATTTTCAGTGTTATTATTGTTTTAAGTAAGTCGCTGTTTAAGTTATGGTATTCGTATTTTACTTTCTTATAGTATATTATAGTATAGTATTATTACGTTTAGTAATCATTAAAAATTTCGAACTAGAGATTTTAACATTTGGCCCTCCTGAGTCGAGTCTATTTTCGGAATTCCGTGTGTGTGTGTGTGAATGCTCTACAGCCCAACTGCCGAAGCTATAATTATGAAACTTTATACTCAAGATTTATATATGGCTCGCAAGAAAATCTCCTATTCTAGTGATTTATACTTTCATTTAGATATTTTAATTTTGCTCCTGATAAATTAATAGAAATCTTATTAGATACTTGCAAGTTACAATAACATTTTTCTGACGTTCATTGATTGTTTACATTTATACAATCATGTTTAACGGAAATATACTTTTTGACCTGAGTCGAGTCTGGCTACTTTCGGAATGATATCGCTGTGTGTGTATAGAGATTGTTGAAACCGGAAGTGCATGTTTTATTAAGATATTTATTTGCAATTTCTGCAATATTACCAAAAAGCAGTAAAAATATTATTGAAAAAGTGTACCGGTTACAAGAAAATTACTACTGCAAATTCTGAAATTTCTTTTTTATGTTGCTCCAGTTACGTAGGCGTGGGAAATTATATTTACTAAATCATGTCAACTATGGCTGTAACAAATATTTAGCAAAAAAATATAATAAACTCAAATAATTTGGTATTAAATTTTTTAAAAATATTAAACTGGGTTTTCAATTTATTTGAAAGCCAGAAACGTGTAGCCATAATAATTGCTAAAATACAACAAAATAACTATAGAGCGGATGGCGTAGTTTCTATGTAGAATTTTTCATTTATATAAAACACTGCAAAAACTGAGAATTGTAGCGATAATGATTAATAACAAACTGTTAAGAAAGCTGTTAAATATTCAGTATTTTACGATGAAACTGGTAAATTACTTTAAATCACAAAAACGAATTTTATAATTGACCATAAGACATCACTAGTCATTATTAAAAATATTCATATTCTTTTGAATTTAACTACTTCAAACAAACGTTTTTAATTAAGATGCTGGTGCGCTAATATAATACTAGCAGTTCATGGGATGGGCTTTTATACTATAAATATACATCTTAGGTGAATATGCGCAAAGTAGTTGCTATTTGATAATCTCTCTTTGGTAGCATAGTAGTAAAATTGTTATTTTTTCATACCTCTCTTGTACATACATATATTTTTGCAACTGTAGCAACAAATATACTTGTAATTTAATAATTTAAAAGTACATACTCCACATTTGCTACTTCAACATGAATATTAACTTGGGAAACAACAAATTATTTAAAAAATACTATTCAAAGATAGACTTTATGGAATTATTTTTTACGACAATTTTCGTTTTTTTTATTGTATTCTTCATAGTTGCGCAATCAATTGAGCAAAGTTGTTAGATTATCCACAATTGTTAGAGTTAAGTAAATAACTAGTCACATGTACATGACCGCAAATATACATGTAAATTACACGTTAATATGATAAAAATATAGTCAGATGTCAAGTAAACCAAATAATATATATGATATTTTTGAATAAATATGAACAAAAAGCCCACTTTAAACGCAGAAAACAATTTTAACAAAAAAATATATTTTATTTTGAAATGTTTACGTTAGTTTTTTTACTTGGCAACTGACGAAATCTTTAATTTATAAAAATAATCAAAATTCACAAATAATTCTTTTCTCATTTAGAAACCAACTACCTAAACTATTAGATCACCGTTACTTATGTATAAAATTAAATAATTACCAATATTACTTGACAAAAGTTCACTTAATTAACAATAATTGCACGACAGAAACTTGCCTAATTCAAAATAATGTACTTTTAGTGTTCTTAAACATTATTTGGCCATCATCATAAACATTGGTTTGGTTTTTGATATTGCATTAAATTACATACTTCTTTAAACAGATCTTTCAAAAGAAGAACTAGAGGCACTTTCGATGACTTATTTAACTGTATTGTAGGTATGAAAGTAATCTTTGGGTTGACCATATGAGTTCTATCACCATATTCTTTTAACAGTCTTGATCCTTTTGCTCCATTTGCACAGTCACGTATAAGATTGTAGTCTACACCGATTTCATTAGCACACTAAAATTTTAAAATATGCAACGTATGATTAATTTGTAATAATGTGACATTCGATACACTTTTTTGAATTTGTAATCCACTATATATATATATATGAGTATAAAGTATAAAATAAAATTGGTTTGGCATCAATTTTGAAGCATAATAAGCGCATCATAACATTGAGGGCATTTAGAATCTCCTAGAGAGGACTAAAATAACGCAGATTGGCTACACGAACCAATGATTAAATTATAACACTGTGGAACTATTATTATTACAGTGTGTTAATATTTTGCTTACTTTCTGTCCGACATCGTGTGGCATGATGTTATCCTTGATCATACAAGCGACATATGCCAAACTAACTTGGGTAGTAAACGACTGATCTAGAACACATGCGTGGATTTTATTCGCTTCACATTCAATATGCGAATGTTGACACTCAAAAATATAACTATCGTCCTTTTCGTATGTCTGAAAAATAGATCTAGTGTATAAAATAAGCTATAGCAAGAGCATTTCATCTTACTGTAGCTTTCCCGTACGGAACCAAATCTAATGTTATCACATGTGATAGTTTCTCATACGTAGGTACAAGTTGTTTGAGGATAAAATTTCGCGAGTCGGAGCATAAAGCTTCGTAATAAACTGAAATTATGACCGGTTTGCTTGTCTCATTTTTACCTAGGTTGTATTGTGTTTCTCCAAGCTTAAATAAAACAAAACAAAAATTATCAATCATAAATTAAGGTCCCATTGAAATTGTTGAATTAGATATTCATACTATAATTATTACTTATGTTAGTGAAGACCGAGCAAGTAACTATTAGTCTAACAATAAGTGAGAGTGAAACAACTACAGAAATTAAAAGATATGCCAGATATTTTAATATAAAAATTAATATATTGGCTCATGTACTATTGTGAATTATAATTTACAACAAAATATTGAATTTCAACAAACGAAAACAATCGTTATACGTAACATTCTCTTTAGGAGTCGTGAAGAATTTCTTAAAAATTAATACGTATAGACTGTAAATTAATTATGGTTATTCCTTTTTTATTATTGCAGGTGCCATTCTTAAAAAAAAACCCTAGAAGCTATCTCATATGAATTCTTCAAGCATGCAAAAATACCGCGTGTGAAATCCCATAAGAAATAAATTAGTCGGCGACTATGTTCATATTTTTCCCGCACTTTTATCGTCACAATAGAGATGCGAAATTGAAAAGAGAATATTTTAGCTTCCCCCTCCACTTTTCAAAACCGGGGTATAGCAATATGAGATATTAGCATTGCGTAAATGGTCGAAAAGTGAAGTAATTGTGGTACGAGCTGAATTTAGAGGGTAAAGCGGAAGAATTTTGCAAAACGTTGCATTGCCACCACACATGCCAAGGATGTGTTTATGATATAGAATTACTTTTGGTTTTGTTAAGCGTCGAAATAAAAAGTTATTTACAAATGAAAATTCAAATATTTTTTACTTGTGTTCTACCGCGAGCGCATGTGGTGGTTATATCTCGAAACTCAATGTGTCACTTTCTATAATTTGAATATGTTTTAAAATTTATCTTTTATTTCATAAATTTTGTTTTGTTCTTGTTCCATATTGTTTAATTTAATATTAAACAATATCTCTTGTGGCTATCGGTCCATTACGTAGAGTAAAAGTTATAATATCTCTCAGATTTGACAGGTTGAGCTTAGAGATATTACCACCACCAGCGCTCACAGCAGCTAGTTTGAACTGAAGTGTAAAATATTTGAATTTTCATTTGTAAATAAGTTTTTATTTCGACCCTTAACAAAACCAAAAGTAATTCTATATCATAAATACATCTTTCGCATGTGTGGTGGCAATGCAACGTTTTGCAAAATTCTTCCGCTATACCTCTGAAATTCAGCTCATACCACAATTACTTCATTTTTCGGCAATTTACACAATGCTAATATCTCATAATGCTATACCCCGGTTTTGAATTTGGAGAAGGGGAAGCATTGCATCTCTCTCGCTGTCACAACTCAATTGTGACCCATTGTTGAGTATTCAAAAAAATTTTTCGAAAAATGTGAGAATCCATGAAACATTAGAAATAATAATGAATCCAGATTGTCACCCATATTGTTAAACTAACGTAGTGAACCAACTGAGAACTGACAGAAACAATTGAAAATATATAATGGCAGTGTGAAATTGCGATTAACGCAATATGATTGCGTTGAACATACGTTACATAAGTCGCGTTGAGCACAACAAAGTGTTGATTAGCAGAGGCTGTCCGTACTATATTCTGAAATCACGATAAATCGTGTGGCGTGTGGTTACCCTATTAATTCATTTATAACTAGAGAAAAATAGATATACGCTATGCTATTCGTGGTTCATAGAATTGGTCTAGAAATTACTTCTTTCAAAAAATTGTGCTGTACATGTTAGTATGGTTGTAGTAGGAGGAAATTAGATATAAAGTTCAAATGACAAGATGTATAATTTGTAATCTACATAAATGTGTGATTCATTACACAATTTGTTTAAAAATTTTATTTTAAAATAATATATAATAAAACGCATGTTTTAGCGAGACATTCTATCATTTTTCATAGCCTTTAATAAAATCTCATCAACATTTATTACATTTAACATTTTATACAATAAAGCAATCTAAATTTTCTATTTAAATTAAAATATATCCCCTTGATCACAGTATGCCTATATTGTAAAATATCTATCTTGAGCATCAATTTGTCATATTCAGAATAAAAAAAAAACGAATTCATTATTTGTGCTTAATTACCAGTACACATTTAACATTTACAATATATAAATTTGTAAAAAGAATAATTACATTTTTTGCATTATTATATCCTGTCTATCTAAACATATATTTTCTGTTTAAAAAAATCGAGTGTAAGCAGTTTGGCACTCAATTTTACATTCTATATTGGGTATTGAAAATTATACAATTAAAATTATATAAATTAAAAAACAAATTCCTAACATGTTTCAATATCGAATAATACATCATATAGCTTTACGGAAAAAATAAGAAGCACTTCAACCAATTTCAAATATGCGATTACTTTGTTCACAAATTATATATTTGTTGAATGACTGCGTAGGTTTTTATTAAGGCATTAGTGAATTTTTATTTATTTAACAAAAACATGACTTTATATTTATAGATATGGTGTTAACAATACCAAACTTCAGTAATTACTTGAAGAAACATGTTCCAGGAAGAAAAATAGCTGGCAGTAGAAATTTGTGGGTTGATATATTTGGAATAGCATGATGAACAAATGACATCTTATTTAAAATGAATAGAAAGTTAACCATTAAAAGGAAAAAACTGAAAGAATAAAAAAGCAACAGTTATTCACATCAAACTGCAACAGGGTTGATACATCCAGTCTCTAAATGTAATATAAATCATCACAATTAGATTGTAATTTAATCCGCATTTATTCGTTTTCGGATCGTATCGCGTATTAATTATTAGCAATTGAAGTGACGTCAAAAAGAGAATATTTTATCTACTTCTACCAAATTGAAAAGAGCGTCATAATCTTACATTTAATACAAACAACAACCCTATTCATAGTCAAGGGTTTCATTTTAGACATGAATTAAAAGATGGAAATTTAGTATCACTTTAAGGTGGATTTATAAGTAGCACAGAGCACAGAACATAGCATAGCACACACTTTCGTCATACGGGAAACAGTATACTCATTTATAAGACGCATAGAGAAATTAAAGGTGGATTTATAAGTAGCACAGAGCACAGAACATAGCATAGCATAGCATAGCACACGCTTTCATCATACAGGAAACAGTATACTCATTTATAAGATGCATAGCACGCATAGAGAAATTTAGCATAGCACAGGAATTGACCAATGTTCATATTCTGTGCGTTATGCGCTGTGCTTCGTGTATTTTCGTAGGATTTCGGGATAGTACGAAGGATTACTTCTAATAGGCAGAAACAGTGGCTTGTCACGGCGGGCGGGAAATACGATTGCGTGGATCTGAATTTTTTTTCTGTGAAAGTCCCATGTTATTCTTATGGAGAAATACCCTTTTTTACAATATGAATACATTTCAATAAGCAAAATAATTTTTATTTAATACACGAAACGAACAAATAGAAGCAAACAACTTCAAAATTTCTGGGAATGTTAATGTCAGAGTGATATTATTATTTTTTTTTTTGATTTTATACTATTAATTTCGGCAATTTGAATAATAAATTAAATATTAATTTACATCCAAACATGTGTTTCTAAACGCATACATCGAAACTATCAGTTCCGGAAGTATAAAAAAGCGCTAAATTTGTATTTCTAATTATTTCAAATAGCAATAAATCTGTAATTATCGCTGGGCACCGTTAATTTTTAATAGTAACTGCCACTTCAACTATCTATCTTTATGCTCAGACTAATGATTAGGCTACTAAAAGAAAGTGAATTCTCCATAAGAATAACACGGGACTTTTCACAGAAAAAATTTCAGATCCACGCAATCGTATTTCCGTGACAAGCCACTTTTTCTGCCCACAAATGTCATCGAAGTTGCGTTATTTCAGAGGATAATGCATACAAAGCAGCACTTCATAATGTCGCATTAAAATAGATTGAAATTAAATTAAATAACCAAACAAAACGTGAAATCAAATCTGTAAAAAAAATTTTGTTGGTTAGTTTATGGAGAAAAAGATATATTCTTCTTTTTCTTCACATTGCTGCTGTGCTTTGCTGTGCGTCTTATAAAACCCCCCAAATGTTTTATGTTCTGTGCTATGCTATGCTATTTGCTGTGCTTTGTGCTACTTATAAATCCACCTTTAGTATAAGTTTATTTTCATTATGAATATGCGCGTTACGCGTCTAGTAAATCAAGTATGCCAACATAAATTATACGTCAAGTGACGAGTTTTGCGATAAACTGTTGTCAACACACATAAGAAATTACCAAACACTAGAAAGGATTTCTCTCTCTGACGTAAACTCTTAGATTTAAAGCGCGACTTTATACATTCATATTTTTAAATATATAAGATTTTTAACACAAAAATTTATATCTATAATCTAATATTATAAGAATGTTTAGAGGTATCAACCCTGTTAAGGATCCTACGTAAATAAATAAATACGGTTAGCAAATTGTGTATTGTTAGTGATTGCCAAAATGAAAATGCATGAGAAATGATTGTTTACTACTCAATACAATGAACAAAGGCAAGGTATGTATGTATGTATGTATAGTTAAGCAAAATAAATGAATTATAAAAATACTAACCCGGAAGTTCTTAGATTCCGAAAAGTAATAGATTGTTTTCCATATGACAACAATAAAGAGCATCAAAATAATGGTACGAAGTTTTGACATATTAACGCACAACATCGTTAAAACGATTTATCTCATTTCCGAAGTATATGTTTGATTAGGAAGTGACATATATCCACTCATACCGACAACAGCGTGTACCTATTTACTATCCATTTGTATCACCCCAGCGTCAATATTACCTCCAATTCTTGACTCAATAAAACTTGTGCCACGAAGGAAAACGTAATTACCCAAGGCGAGTACTAGTTCTTGCACACAAGTACATTATAACATTCATTTAAATTTCGCACTGACAAGCTTTCGTAATAAAGCACAAAACCTATACATCATTATTTTAAAGAATTTATTTTTACTTGTTTTATATAGACTTCGAATTTGAACATTTTCAACTAGATAAAAACTTTCATGACATTTTTGACACATCCACCAAACGCCAAGGTTGCCAATTAACTTAAAATTAATGTTGATATTTATATGTAAAATTTTTGTTTTTAAAAATAGAGTCAGGTAATATTGTGAGTGTTTCAATCAAAAATATTGAATTGAGATTTTATCTATCAATGAAGCCACACTAGGAAGCGCGTATGTGAAATTTCTAGGGAATTTCATTGCTTAAAGTTCTAATTGTAACGTTTTCAGACTACTTTCGTTTATATTTTGAATTTATAGACGAAAATAATGCACCAAAATTTATTGAAGAACTGTAAATTACCACTGAAATATATTTGTGTCCGTGTACTATCCGAAATGTACTACGATATACTGGGTATCCTGGTCGATCTGCTCGAAGAAAATATTGAGATTACGAAGTTAATTGAAAGAAACGATTGGCGTTTGTTAAAGACTTCATAAAATGAAAATCTAGATCTAGAATAAAGTTATATATCCTTATGACTCAAAAAACAATATTTTTGGTTCGGATGGTAGGGGCACTTAAGGAGAAAAACACAAACAGAATTTGGCAAAATAAGCTTATTTCGGTTAGTAAAACACGGTGGCGGATATGTACTTGTCTGGGGATGTATGAGTGCTGCTGGTATTGGCAAACTACACTCAATTGATGGAATTATGGATCATATAGTCTATATCACCATCTTAAAAGAATATTTCATTCTTAGCGTGGAGAAAATGGGAGCTAAAAAAAATGTCATATTCATGCAAGACAATGATCCAAAACATAGCGCTTGGTACTCCAGATTGTGTATCCTTTTTAATAACAAGCTATCGAAAATGCCTTCCGAATCATCAGACATTAATATAAATGTGCATTTATGGACTTAAGATGAAAAAGAAATAAGAAAACGGCTAATTTCTAATAAAAACTAATTGAAAATTAAACACCATGCAGAATGGGATAGCATTTCAAAATTTTGTAAGGTATTTGGTAAATTTAATACCAAAAAGACTCCTAACTATTATTAGAGCCAATAGATATCCTAAAAAATATTGGTTATTTGTGTAAAATTGAAAATATTATAACAATTTGTTACATGTACGAATACTTTTTGCGCTTTAATTTGGATAGTGATATTGGTTTGTAATTTTTATTTCCACATTAATATTATTTTTGATGAATCGTTTTGGTAAATTAAATAAACATATGACTCCATATAACTCCACATATTTTTATTTTAGATCTATCTTCAATAGTATTTCTTTAAATGTAGTTTTATTTTGAAAACTTGAGCTGTACGAATACTTTTTGCGCTCACTGTATTTCATATCCCTTGCTTAGATCTAGTATTAGTAGTATATATAGATTTACTTGACTTTTACAACCTGAACCAGACAAGGAAATCTGTAAAATTGTGGCTACCGTAGATGATATTATCTGGAGTCAAGATTTCTTTGAAGCTGCCAACAAATTTTTTTAAACTTCGTTTCATAGTAACGACAGAAAATCAGAAATCTTGAAAGTCCTCGATAAGACTGTTGGACAATGGTCCAATCCTAACTGGCGAGTCATTCGAAAACACCGCCTTACTGCTAGCAATTTTGAGTTTGTTCTCAAGGCTTGCAAGCGTAAACGTTTCCCGCCAAGTTTATTTACACAGGTAAGTAATCTTGTAAAATCCATTTTTACCAAAAATATATTTTAAAATATTTCTATAGGAGTCTACAATCTGGAGAAAGTCCGGGAAATTCAGTGGGGTCGCGACCATGAGCAAACGGCAATTGTCCACCAAGGAAATTGTCACTCGATTACAATTTCTTTTAATATTCTTATCTACTTTCCATTTAAGATAATACTTCATGTCTAATTGGTTTAAATAATTACATAACATTTAACATAAAAACTTTGCTATTCGGCAAACCTGTATACATAATGATACATCTCTCATTGTTTTTAATGGTTTCATAAGAGAAATTACTCGTATGAAGAGATGCAAATTGTTGATGCATGGAACTAATTTCTTCTTTAAGAAAAAAAAGTGTGAATCTGCTGACGTAATTGGTTGATAATGGCTTGATGGTTGAGCTTCCACCGCCTTGGAGATGACGTTCCATGTCTATTCGGCGATGGAGAGTATAGCGACTGGGTGACCACTGATGAGTATGCAGGTGAATGGCCGATTCGTTTTCTTAATAATATAAAATAAATTAGTGTTTAACAACTTGATGTGTTTAATTAAATAACTTATTTCTTCGCAATACTTTCAGTATTATTATTAGAGCTGCTGAATAAGAATAACGTAGGACCATTTTCTCTCTTGTCATTAGTAAAATGACAACTACAAAGCATGCTGTTCTTTGTTGGCTTCGAAATTAAGTTATGTGGTCTATAACAAAACTAAACTCAATTTTTGTTTCATGATATTTAAATTTCACATGTAACTTACTTTATTTTCATCATCCATGATTTGTTCGTCATTTATTCATTGCAAGGGAATCGAAACCATTTGCATTCTGAATCGGTATAACTACAAACCATTATTGAAGACACTGGTATTATGAATAGTAAAATTTAAAGAAGATTAAAGTAAATATAAATAAATAACAAAATGAACAATCACCAACAAATAAAATAAACAATTTCAATAAAACAAATGGGGAAGTCTTAAATAAGACTATTTTCGATACTAAATCTATGCAAGGGTTATGAAATTACTATTATAAACAAAAACACAACAAATTAAAAAAAAAAAAACAAAGAAAATACAAAATACTAATATCTAGCATATCTGACACTGCCAGTGAATTATCTATGCACTGAACTTTCTTATACGCAATTTGGTTAAATAGTTAGAATTTAAAAAATTTTAAAAAAATTTCAAAGTTTTATAAATTCTAACGAACTAACCAAAATGCGTATGTACATCAACTACTGGCGGAGTTCTAGTATATAATGCAGTAGATATGAGAAGTATTGAACGTAATATTGTAAATAACTTAATTTTATTGTAACCAGTACCTTTTCTGAAAAATCGTTTCAAATAAAAGTTATGCGAAATATTATTATCTTTTATTTTCATTCGAACTAACTTTGCTGTAAGTACTACCGTTTTTAAGTTATAGCAGAAAATGCAAAAAAGACTAGTTTAAACATGCTTATTATTATAATGTTTATTATGAAATATGACGACAGAGATTATAGTCAAATACCCCAATAACTTTTCTGTAACTTATTCAAAACATTCCGCGCTTGTCTACTTATCTCTTTTAATATACCTATCTTTTTCTTTCAAATAGCCATCGTTACCAACGCAATTAACGTCATATCCGTTTTGAGCGCAACATCGCAATGTTTTATAAAACATTGTCTTCAAAATTGTCGCGCCGAAAAATTACAAAAATGCACTACCCTTAATTACCATGTTGATATCTATAAAACTACAATTATAGTTTGAACTTTGAATAGATTCTCGAAAAAGAAATGCAAGAAATGGCCTTTCTGTGTTCTACTACTTTTAGTAGCGACCAAAAGGCTAGTATAGAATGTATTCTAACCTAATTATGAACATTTGCTTTTCAACACTTGTAAATGATATATCTGTGTAACTTATCACTAATTCCAACCACAAAACGTGATAGCGCTACCAGTCTATCTCGTAAATCAGTGACTAAAACAAGAGCTCAACTTCTCAGAACCATTTTTGTTTTGCCCTTTAGTCGTATCAAGTTCAAGGAAAGTGAACTCGAGTGAGTACGTGCTGCGTTTGCCGTCTTATTTGCTGTGCCGTGCCTACGCTTCCACATTGCGTCCGCTTACCTTATCGTCAATCAACACGTGTGCTTCTTGAGAAACTGTGTTCAATAATAAAATCATGGCAAATTGCAACTATCATAAACCAGAATCGAAAACCGTCAATGAACTTCGAGATATTGCCAATAAATTAAGAATACATGCTGTATCATCAACAAGCGAAGCTAAATCAGGGTAAGTGGAAAATTTCGCCGGCATGATACCGGCGCATTTAGCATGACTATGTATTATTTTATGCAAGTTGATGTAAATAATAAATAGATCGCTTTAATTATATGTTTACTTATCATTTTTATTATATATTTATATGTAGTGTTATATTTTATGAATAATTGGTCTACCGAAATTTATAATTGAACATTCCAATGTATAATATCAAAATGATGAAATATTATTTTTAAAGTATTTCTTATAGTTTCAAGTGTTTTTGATTGTTCAACAATGATGCTATTTTATTTTTAAATATATACCAAGATGTATGAATAAAATAAATTTGCTGTAATTTTGAATTGTGATATTAAACTATTACTATATTCTGTTAAGGTCTGATCAAAATTTTATTTTGAGGCTTAGGAACATATTTGTGAATATATATGGAAACATTCATTGTAAATAATTACAATTGTAAAAATGCAAAAGCGTTAAATGGATAAAAAAGTCACTTATAATAGTTTACTCTACACTCTCATGCTCCAGATTAGGTTTTCACTGCTTAGATCCAAGTAAGAGTAAACTGTTCGAAGACAAACGAACCCAAATAGAGCAGGAAAAAATCTATTAAAACACACTACTTATATGTCCTTTCTTTATCAATATTAAAAATACCGCAACTGTGGTTATTTAGAAATAAAAATATCATAAGAAGTCTACATATTTACGAATGGTCTAAAAACTCTAAAAAGAATAACTCAATAAATTTTTATATCGAATTTTTGTATATTAATAAAATAATTGAAGATTTAGTATAGTTTTGAATTTAAAAACTAATGTTGATTTCAGACTATTTTTCATTTTTGTTGTGTTTATAACTGTTTCTTGAATTTAATTCAAATTACATCCCTAGTGTCATGCATGATTGTTTCTTATAGGTAGTAGGTTTAGTAGTTTAGATAGGAAGGATAATAAAATAAACATTTTTAAAAATTAAAACATCTGCAGTGTCATGCACCGAACTTTCTTATACGCTTTTGGGTTAAATTACATCCTATTTCCATTATTTTTCTATTTTATAATATTTGTTCTAACCTTTGGATCACTTTCACACTAAATATATTTCTTAGAATAAATATAAAATGTCAAACTTCAAATTATTTAAGTCTGTTTTGTTTTTTCTGATAAACAATTTTCATGATTACAATACTTACTTATACTACGTATAAGAAAGTAAAAAGATAATATTCGTTATATATGAGCAATTATCATCTCGTTTATTTACAAATAAATGAAATACTATGCAGAATGTACAGTAAGCTGACACTCCATATCAAATGATAAAACATTTGAGTCGATGTTGTTTTTCTGTTAATATATATTTAAAAGGTGTATCAAATATAATTTTCTTTACATATATAACTTATGGTATCATAAATAAAATGTTTAAGAATTTCGGTAGACTTTTTGACAAAATTAGATACCGGTGACTGCTTTGCTGTTTATCCGGAGCATAATGTTCGATTTGTTCGCAACTCCAATATCTATCGTGAATTTACACACATAATGAACAATTTTTCACGAACGAACAGTTCATTGTAGGAAAAAAAGTTTAACCATTATTAAATTAGTGCCGTATATAGATCGTAGCAATTTAGCAAACACTCAGACAATTCCAATACTGCGTTTGCAAAAATAAGTTATTTAAAGATTGTTTACTCTTCTGTTCGTTCGATTCAAAAGGTTATAGTAATTTTACATGCATAAGATGGAATTCATATCAAATACAATAATAGCATATTGGTCTTGATTTTTTTGATCAACTGCAGAAATGATAAGCGAACAAATTATAATAATTCATCCGCAAATAAAACTCAAATTTTCGAAATGACTAAACTTAAAATTGTGGTAAACGATGAATTTATTTTGCTACAATAATTAACTTTATTGGGCTCTAAATAATGATCATTTTCAATATGATTATCGCAAATAGGCTACTTATAAATTACGATATAAATTCAAACTCATGCAACTGTAAAGTAAAATACTGCGCATGGCGAGTGAAGATTTTGCCGCAACCCTCTGTTCGGACAGTAGTCGAGCAAACAAAAAATCACTCTGATGATATGCTCAGTCGATTTGGCACGCTGTTGAGTTTTGGATTCAAGGTTTATGAACGGTTTTTGTTGCCTGAGTGCACTGGAGAATAGTTTTGGAACTATCACTTGAATTTTTTTAATCCAGCGAATTCTTGACCTTGTAGCCAATTTTCATCAGCTGTTTTGTTTGGCGCGAAATTATAAATAATACCCAACTTTGCTTTGTAATAATGGTTTGAAGTTAAAACATAATTTAATTATACCACTTATGTTAGTCTTGACTAGGCGTATAGATTTATCGAGAAAATGACATATACATATTAATGGTGTACCCTTATAATTACTATAAACCATATTAATTTAATTAATAATTTAAAACGCCAAAATAAATATTTATTTAATATTTAAATGTTAGATAGCATCTTTTGTGAACAATTAACATAGCTGTCGATTCAATTATTACATCAGTCGTTATTAACAAGTATAGTATTTTTAAAAATAAAAGATACTTTGCAACACATTTGTTTAAAAAGTTTCATCATAAAGAGTACCACTACATGAAAATTGCTCCTGAATTTCAAAAATGTATTTATTTCGCCATAGTTGTATAGTAGTATATTTATAAATAGACGAATGAAATATTTGTATTATTTAAAATATTCATTAATGTTGCGTTAAAAAAGAAAATTTAATATTTATCATTGTACAAAATTTAATGTTTTTAATAATAAAAAAATTCCCAAGTGACTAATTTATGTATTTTAAATGGACTAAATTTAAGGTTTATATAAAAATATGCTTCAATATCTAGCAGAAAATGAAAATAACATGGTATATTTTTAATTGTAACCATATAGCAGAAATTAACATGAAATATTTTTAATTATAATGTAGCATATAATTCTTTACATAAGCTATATAAAGGTATTATACTATACTAAATAAATATTTTTATTTTTGCTTGGTTGAAATATCAAGCACTATCTTATCCAGTCGAAAATTTTGGTAAACATATGTATGTACAGCGAAGGTAATATATTTTATTTTATTTAGACATCCAACATCATGTTCGTCAATGGCCGAATTAATGTCCGTCCTGTTTTTCCACACGATGCGATACAAAGTGCAAGTTCCAAAGGACCCATCAAATGACCGTTTTGTCCTCTCCAAAGGTCACGCAGCACCAATCTTGTATGCAGCTTGGGCAGAGGCCGGACTATTCCCAGTTTCTGATTTAAAGACACTGAGAAAGCTAGGATCAGATCTTGAGGGTCATCCAACTCCTAGATTAAATTTTATCGATGTTGGAACTGGTTCTCTTGGACAGGGGCTGGCTGTTGCCTGCGGTATGGCTTATGTCGGCAAGAACTACGACAAAGCTAGTTATCGGTTAGTATGATATAGTATTTCAATTTTGTAACTACACATTATAGTTACATAATTGTATGCTAACTACTCGAATTCTAGATAGAACTGATATGATCAAGTGAATGCCCTCTTTCACAATTTCATATCATTATTTGAATTGGAAAACATGACTATCAAATCTTATTTTATTCGGATGTATATTGTATACTTGTAAAATTTCACTGCAATACATTTCAATTTTATATAATATTATTAAGTTTGAAAATAAAAAATTTATCACTTTT
The DNA here is from genome assembly GCA_944738965.1 of Nebria brevicollis. NCBI lineage: Eukaryota > Metazoa > Arthropoda > Insecta > Coleoptera > Carabidae > Nebria > Nebria brevicollis. The sequence continues at coordinate 9,431,410 of OX122899.1, forward strand.
ATCTTTTAAGCTACATTTTCATTGGCTTAATTATTTTAAATAATTATGTTCCGAACGTTGCATTTGTAATTAGGTTCTCTAACTCGATACATTTGAGATAGCTATTTTTAATTATTGACCATACAAACGTACGATATTTCTAATTCGGTCGCACTTTTCATGCATTAACGTATTTCGGTCGTCTGTGCATATCCATGGTACGCCACAAATTTCTCTAAAATTTCTCGTTTCACCTTCCTTTTATGTTTCGTCTTCCATGCCCTACTTTCACTCCGATTAACCAACGGCGTACACCGTTGTATGCGCATATGGTCTATTCCTAAATACGTAGATCAAAAATGTGCTTATGAATCAAATCGCGGTTTTAATATTTTTTTATGACATTTACCATCAAAATTTGTTTGATACGAAGTATTGGTATTGCCTACAAACAATTTTAAATATATTCAGACATTTTACCCTATAACTGTAGTTTGATGAAATCGTTATTTTTGTAGACTATTATTTATTTAAAATCTGGTTTAATTTGTATGGAAAACAATTACTATTTATCTAAACAACTTCAACTTTATTTCCATTGAAGTTTTAAAATTAATGTTTTATTAGAAAAATAAGTACATTCAACAAATTTCAATTCACATATTCTTCCAAAATATAGAAACATACAAATGCTATGCTATCATACAGTATTTTAAAATCTAGATTATCAACATAACTTCTTATTAACTGTCTTTACGACTATCATACAAAAAAAAAACAATTTTCGTATTTCTTCATATTAATATACAAAAAATAAACACATATTATTACAATTTTTTATACGTTGAATTAATTATACTTAATTCTCTTTACGTGCAGCTTCATCTATAATGTTATCATTAACCTGGTTTATAAGTGCATCGTTTATTTATGAGAGTCGCTTAGATAAAAAAAGAAAACTGTGAATAAAAAAGTTTGTTTCAGGATATATTTTAAAAAATATGTGCAACAATATTTAATTATATATATGAAGATTATGAAACCAAAGGTCAAAGTAACAAGATTTGATTTCTTTAATATATCAACCTGCCTTATCGTTAGTTTTTCAATCATCTCTGAGGTCAGTTATGCCACATAATAATTGGTTAATCAATATTACAAATATATTTATTTTAAAACAAAATAACAATTGTTGCATAACTTTGATTATTATAAATTTAACTAATGTAAGTCGAAGGACATTTGTTTTATTTTAATCAGTGATTTTCAATAAAATACATTAGATAACTCGATTACATTAAGGAAAATTATAATTAAATATAAAAAAAAAATGTAAATTTGTTTTTATTGTGTGCTATTTTTGATCTTCCAGTTTTAATATATATTTTTGTCAATCATCATTGTGGTTTTGTCGCGTTTTTCTAAATGATTTACCAAGTATAACGGCATAATGAAGTAACACTGTTATATACAGAAAATAATTAATATTTGGCTTACTCTAATTAAATATATCTATTGTCATTTACGAAATTTATATTTTGTGCTCCTGTTCAAATACTATTACTTGATTTACTTTCATGCAGATATAAATTTACATGACTGTCATAAGAATTCTCTAATGCTCGACTGACCTAATATTTATATATTTATTTATTTATTTATTTGTTAGCGTATACTGCCTTTTGGGTGATGGTGAGAGTGCTGAAGGATCCGTTTGGGAATCTCTGGCCTTTGCAGGCCATAACAAACTTGACAATCTCTGTGTGATTGTTGATGTAAATCGTTTAGGTCAATCAGAAGCAACTGCATTGGCCCACGATATGGAAACGTATCGTAAACGATTCGAGGCATTCGGATTGAATGCAATTGTTGTCGATGGTCATGATATCGAAGAAATTTGTAAAGGATTCCATTCTTTCTCTGTTACTAAAGATAGACCAACAGCAATTCTAGCTAAAACATTCAAAGGCAAAAACTTTCCAAATATTGAGGATCAAGAAAATTGGCACGGTAAACCTCTAGCAGATAACACCGATAAAGTTATCAAGGTACGCATTTTAGACACAAATTACGAGTATATACTTAATATAGCAATAAGCAATCGCTAGCTGAGCATAAAGTATGCCCAAGCTTTACAGTTTTAAATAACTAAATGCATATATAAGCAAGCTAAATCGCCTTGATAACATGGGCCGTTAGGTTAACTTTAGGTAACTAAATAGGCAAATTATAATATAAAATTTTAAATTCGAGTTAGATATAAAATAGAAACTATCCGAGGCATTTTGGTTGTTTTTTAAAATTGTGTAAGAAAGTTGCTATTTTGTTTTGTTATTGTCGATATTTTAAATTTCAATTTGCATTATTGAATATTAGAGTTGTTAAAATACGAAAATTGCATCAATTAATGATACCTATATGCATGCATACATAACTTCATGCTTATTCCTCTCAACTGGGGTGGTAGAAAATCCTTCACATCCATTCATATCTTGACAATCTTTCGCTATTCCATTCTTTCCTTATAAACTTCTGCTTCACTCAGATTCATCAAGTTCTTAGTACATGTTCTTCTATTCTGCTTGCTCACAACTTTTCTTTCGTGCAACTCATTATTTAGTCACTTATTCCGAGAACGAATGCGGGGGCATTCTCCCGCCATTCATCTCACCCTTTTACTCTTTTTTGTTGCACGATAGTTACATTTAGGTACCTTTGACGCATTCTGTTATGTAAAGCTAATCCAATGAATAAGAAATTAGGATAATAACTATAATCTATGTTTTATTACGTACAGCATTTAAGTGGCATGATTAAGAACAAAGGTCCACTTGAAATTCATCCACAAAAGCCACTCAAAGAGGACGCACCTGTTGTTGATATAACTAACGTAAAATTGTCTGCACCTCCATCTTACAAAGCTGGCGATATCGTTGCTACTCGTGCAGCTTACGGTACAGCGATTGCAAAACTAGTCACCAACAACGAGAGGGTAATTGCGTTAGATGGCGACATGAAAAATTCAACATTCTCAGAAAAAGTTAAAACAGTTGATCCAGCACGCTACATCGAATGTTACATTGCCGAGCAAAATCTTGTTGGCGTTGCTATTGGTGC
>OX122899.1:9434705-9647205 GCA_944738965.1 Nebria brevicollis
GAAACACTTCTTAACTATGAACTGCTAGACATCGAAAAAGCTTTCGAAAAGCTTTGGGTAGCAGGGCTCATGGCCAAACTAATAAGAACCCAGTTTCCCCAAATCCTAATAAAATTCATCCACTCCTACTTAACTGATAGATCCTTCCAAACCATAATAAATAACACATTATCATCCTCAAAACCCATAATGGCAGCAGTTTCCCAAGGCAGCGTCCTTGGACCCAAACTATGCAACCTGTATCTAAGCGACTTCCCCACATTCCCAAACACGAACACTGCTCTGTACGCTGACGACACAGCCATCTACGCGTACTCGTTCAGTGCGCAGGTGGCTAAAAAGCAGTTACAAATACACGAAAATATCTTACAACGCTACTGGGAGAAGTGGAAATTTAAAATCAACGCCACTAAAACCGAAACCATAGTCTTCTCATGCAAATTCACACAAAACATAGTCCTAACACCCTTACAAATATACAACCAAAAAATCACACCAACGAATACAGTGAAATACCTTGGAACACACCTACACCAAATATTACGCCATGGTCCACACATATCACAGCCGATTAGAAAATACCCAACACGTCATTAGAAACCTATACCCGCTCTTTGTGCCAAGCAGTTCCCTCTCAACCAAAAACAAAATCCTAATATACACCGCCATGATTCGCCCCATATTTACATACGCAGCCCCAGTCTGGTATAATGCTTCAATAACCTCACTACTACCATTGCAGCGTCTCCAGAACAAGTGCTTACGCCTGACCACCAGCTCTGGAAGGTACACACGCATAACATACCTACACGAAATCACAAACATCCCATACGCAAAACACATCACTAAACTACGACGTGACAATACTACAATAACCTTAAATCATAAACTCCCTTATCAAACGCTACCCATATTTACGGAAAGCCTCCATGAGCCGAACTCGTAACACAGACACACATAACAACACTTCAACACACAACACACATCACTATCTAACAATAAAGCCAACCACAAATACAAAACATACCGCGTAAACTTAATGTCCATACAATCATCAATAATGTTAATTTTTTTAATTTAGTTAAGTTAGTTATTAAGTTTTAGATAAAATGCCATGCATTAAAATGGGTATTTGTTTCCCCTTTTCCCATAAAACACAATCCTAACACATAAAAAATGTAAATCAAACTGTAACACACACAATAACACATTATTTAAGGGCTGATGCCTACCTGCAATGGTTCAAAAAATCGATTTTTTGTTTATTGAGGAATTCAAAAGTGTACACATTGAAGAATATTTTTCCAAAGTTTCATGTCGATTGGAAACAAATTGTCGAAGTTATGCGAGATTATGTAAAAGTACTCGACACCCCTGCCGGAGCAAGTAGCGCGCGCCAGCTGTGCACGGAACAAAGCGTGCGTACTGCTGCCCAAATAGAAAAGAGGCGATATCTCGAAACCACTTTTTCAAAGTCGGTGACCGCGATAACTCAACTTGTATTCATTTAATTTGAACGAGTCTTTGCGTCCCCTATCAGAAACCTTTTTTTCTAGTCGATGATCGTTCGAATTTTGCCTATTATTTATTTTCGATTTTTTACAGCCGATCAAAGCCACTTTTTTTGCCTCGAAAAAATGACTTTTTCATTCAGGAAGCCGCCATTTTCTCAAAAAAAATTTTTTTTTTCAAAACCCAACGATCAACGAACGCTTTTACTCATTCTTAATGCAACGCCATTGAAAATTTTGATATCAGATGATTTTTACACATGCAAGCGCAGTCACCGCCAAACGCTTTTTGAAAAAGGTCTTCTGCAGGGAGCTGCGCCACGGGCCTTCAGGTGGTCCAAAAAAGTGGAAAAAATTCGAAATTAAAGACCAATGTACAACCAATAATTTTTTTTTTCAGCCTCGCAGGTAGGCATCACCCCTTAAGCATACAACGCAAAAAACACACATACTCAGATATACACTCTCTTAGTGAGTAGGAGCTCTGACAAAACCAGCCATGTTTTCCAAACGTTAATTTTTAAGAAATAATGTATCATTATTAGCAAAATGATTAAAGAAAACTCAAAAGGAATGAATGGACGTGATGCTAAAACCTCCCATCTTACATCTTTATGGTATGCTGATTCTGCTGGTAAAATAGATGCAAAAGTAGATAATAATAATGGGTATGAGAAACGTAAAAAATTCGCTGCAAAGAGTCGGAATATTGATATGATGGGTCATTGACATGCCGACATTTTTAACCAAGAAAAGTTTCTAATCAATGGTGTAGAAATGCGACTCCTACGTTCAAGGGATGGTTTTAATCTGCTATCAGATGCATCAAATTATAAAGTTCAAATAACAGAAGCTACACTTTTGGTGAGACATATGAATATTAATCCTACTGTCTTATTAGCACACAATAAAACTCTCGAAATGACAACGGCTAAGTAACCTATTACAAGAGCAGAATGCAAAGCGATTACTATACCTGCGGGAGTTCTGGGAAAATCTCTGGATAATATATTCCTTGGACAATTTCCGAAACGATGTGTATTTGGTATTGTGGCTAATACATAAAATCCATTCAATTTTCAACACAATAATATGTATTTTTTATCGATTTGTATGAATGGTCAGCAAATTCCGTCTAAAGTGTTGCTGCCATGTTTTAAGACTCGACAAACATATATTCAAATGTACAATACACTTTTCTCAGGGACCGGCATTCATTTTTCAAATGAAGGAAACTCTATAAATAGAGAAGACTATCCAGAGGGATTTTCTCTAATTGCATTTGATTTAACTCCGGATCTATCAGCGAATAGTATGTCACACTGGAAAATAACCCGTCACGGGTCGCTACGATTTGAATTTACCTTTGCAATGCGTCTTACAGAAACTGTCAGCTGCATTATTTATTCGGAATTTGATAATATTATCGAGATTGATAAGAATCGGAATGTGGTAGTTGATTTTGGTGGTTAACCATACGAGCACGTTTTGTATAAATATGAACAGTTTCTTACTTTCATATTAGTTTTTTCTTTCTTTCTACCTTAATTCGAAATGGGTGTAATATTAGATTTTCAAGGAGTTAATAAAGAATTTGTAGTTAAAGAATTAGCATCGAGACGCGTTCCACAAATAAGTGGTTGCAATCTAATCATCCTGGTCTGGACTGGGATAGCGGATTGGTTGAATATGCAAACCTTCAGCCTTTATTACACGATATCTGTGATTTAGCAGATCTCAATTGTCCTTCGTTAGAAAAATTGAAAACACATAACGAATGTGTTGTTACAAAGTGTGTTATACCATCCACGCATAAATACAAGCTATGTGCTATTTCGAACGTACTGATTCTAAGAAACTGGTATAATACTAATTGTAAAGATGAATGCGGAATATATTGCGACGATACTGAGGAATCGATTCCGTCATGCTCAAGAATACGAAGTTAATGCTACCAATAAACTACCATACAAAGTGAAATATCCATGTGTAATATTTGTTAACACGGATCCTGACACTCTTCATGGAACACACTGGATTGCCATATTTATCGACCGTAATGGGTACGGAGAATATTTTGATTCGTATGGAAGACCGCCCCGATATTATCATCATCTGGATTTTATCAGAAGAAAATATTTACATCTGTATGCGGAAACTATCGTTTACTGTTTCTGTTATTTAAAATTGAAGGTTATACGTTACAGGAGTTTGTTAAAATGTTTAACTTTACAAATAGTAATAAGGTGGATAATAATAGATATGTAAAAGGTTATTTGAGTGTTATTTCTCTGTAAAATAAATATAAATAGTAATAAAATTTCATTATTACCCAAGATATATATTTTTTATAAAATTATTTTATTTACACTTATTGTTATTATTTGCAATTATATGATAAATTTTCTATTTTTTAAAATATATTTACGAATGTACCTACTATCTTAGTATAATTTTGTTCAATATTTTTTTGTCATCTCAAATATTGGGCGAGATATTTCGCAGAGACTGTTATTTTTTAATATTAGCTCGACCACGCTACAGTCTCTGCCCGTCCTAATCTCTGTAATAATCCGGTCCTGCAACACCCTCCTGTACATTGACCGTATCGAGGGTGACAAAAGGCGTAATCGCTCTTCAAGTGTATCAGCGTAATTTAAAACTACGCACAGCGGACTAATATTTTTTTTTCGCCTATCAACACGTTATTTCTGCGTGGACGTAGTTTTTAATTACGCCTGCCTACATAGTCCACGTTGACTCTGCCTGAGCTGAAACTGCTCTCATGACCCGTTAACCGCGCTTTCAGGTTACTCGACATACGGCGGAGCAAGTTTGACATAACCGTACAGTTATTTACAGAGATTGCATTTTTTCCCTGCACTACCCTGAACTCGGGAATAAAATTAGCTGTTGAATTTATTACAACGAGAACGTCTAAATTTTCACCGATGTTGAGTGATGTACAGAAAACCAGCGGACCTATATTACTACCATGCGCGGGTATATAAAACAAGCCTCCACCATTGTCGAGTATGGGTAGAGTGCGGCTGGCAATGTCGACAAAGACCATTTACCGCTCGCCTATCTGCATCCCCTCATCATAGGCATCGTGGACGACTTCCTCGATTAGGATTTCCTCGGTGCTGACCGTGGAGGTCTTCACTCTACGGTCTATAATACCCTCTTCTGGACACACTTGGGCGTATGTGCCATTAATGTCGTACTTCATGTTGACATCGCTGGGGTCTTCTGATTCAGATGAATATATCTTCTCCATCACCCTGAGGAATGACTCGTCTTCCGTATTTGCGTACCTCTCTGAAGATACTGTATCTAACTTCGGTGACGGCGTCGAAATATTGTTCAACACCATCATTATGTCTTCCGATGATAAAGTTCCCTTATATTCTTCTTCTTTTCGCACAATACCAGATCCACTGTCAATTGTATTTCAAAATTAGTAATAATAATTATAATATTATAATTATTATTATGATACGTGCAAATAGACACTCAAACACCACTTAAACAGTGCCAAATACTGCAGTTTATTTATTTCTCATATTATTTTCGTTATTAAATAACTGAATAATGTTGTAATTTTAATAAATAATTTTTTGTTTATTTACCTTGGTATAGAACCATCAAACACCACTCGTCCATTTACACTTTTTAAAGTGAACCTATTAGCTCCTCGCAAAGTTTGAACTTTTAAAACATCAATCTTCGACATTTTGTTGTTGATGTTGTTGTTTATGTAAATTGTAGTATTTCTAAGTGAATACTAATGCTTCCTTTAAAAATTCGGGAACATATATACGTCTTCTAGCGGTGAAGTAGGTATACATATTTTTCTCTTTCTTTCCTAAACCATCCCTTTATTATTAAACTATTTGCTGTTTCATAAAATTAATATTGCCATGCAAAATACCGTAAGCATGGAATTACTAGTATACTTATTTTGACATTACCAATATACATTACATTCCAGACATGTCTGCAGAATTTTCAATAGCTATAATTACTTCTATGGTCGGAATTGAAGAAAATATCATCCGAATACAATTATCAGCCCAAGACATACTTACAGAATGTCGTTGGCACATTAAATATATGCAAAGTTTTAAATAATGGAACAAATTTTACAATTTAATGCAAGACGTTCCGAAATAATAATAATAATATATAAATTAAAAACAAATATGCAAGCGCATAGCTATTGTAACTGAGATTTGCTAATTATAATCTCTTTTATCCTTTTCAACTTTCAATACAAAATATATAAATATATATTTATACACTCAATATTGGCTCAGGCACGCACATAAACATGAGATCAAGAAGTTTTTCGGCAATCGACTTATCTTTCTCTACATCTTCTTTAGCTGCATATATTCAGTGGCAGGTAGTTGACGATGCCCACTTCAGTGACCATTTTCCCATTCTTGTGTCGTTCGTTTCTAATGCTGTATATGATGCTGAAAAATCAACAAGTAGATGGTTGTTTGCTCTGGTGGATTGGAATTCACTTAGGAACAACCTTAAGCTACTTGATCCGTCACCAGATTTACTTGTAGAACTAAAACATCTTTCTGATTGTATTGTTTTCCGCTTCGGTTTCTATACCGAAATCTTCTGGTCGACCCAGGACCAGGTCAGTTCCCTGGTGGAATGATCAAGTTGCTGCTGATATTCGTGCAAAAAAGCGCACGTTAAAAGTGTACCGCAGAAATCCGACATTTGCACACCAAATTACTTTCAAGAAAGCACGTGCGCAAGCCAGACGCACAATTCTTATGTCTAAAACTGAGTCTTGGCGTGGTTTTGTTTCTTCAATCGGTACTGATTCCGACCAAACTACACTTTGGAAGAAAATCAGATATATGAACGGCTACAAGTAAAGTTCCCATATTCCAATGCTCCAGGTCAATGACCAAGTACACACTACTAGAGATGAGATTTGTGAGATTTTAGCAGACCAATTTGAGACTGTTAGCGTTTCGGACAATTATGCGCTTCATTTTTTGCGCGTAAAAGCGGCTAAGGAGGTTCCACTGGACTTTGACTCGGATAACACTGAATTCTACAATTCAAGTTTTTCTTTTGACGAATTTGAATTTGCACTCAGTCGTACTGCAAACACTTCTGTCGGGCATGACGACATCGCTTACGCAATGCTTCGACATCTACCCGACCATTTCAAGCAAAGAATAGTGGAATTTATTAACCATCTTTGGGTTGAAAATATCTATCCAGACGTCTGGCGTGAAGCAATAATCCTACCGATCCTCAAAAAGGGAAAAGAAGTATCTCATGCTTCTAGTTATCGTCCTATATCTTTGACGTGCCATCTATCAAAGATATATGAACGTATGATCAATTCCCGACTCAGCTGGTTTCTAGAATCTCGCAATCTCATCAACAAATATCAATGCGGATCTCGTCAGTACCATTCCACCACTGACCTTCATGTGTATTTGACAAAGGCCATTCAGTCTAGTATCTTAAAACGCAACCATCTGGTGGCTGTGTTTTTTTATCTAGAAAAAGCGTTCGACATGACCTGGAGATATGGAATACTACGAAAATTACACAACTGGGGTCTACGGGGCCATCTGCCTCAATTCATAGAAAACTTTCTTTGTCGCCGTTCATTTAGGGTCCGAGTTGGAGAAACTCTCTCTTCTACACGACCGTTGCAAAACGGTATTCCTCAAGGCTCTTCCATAAGTGTAACTTTATTCTTGATTGCAATCAATGACATCGTTTCTACCATCCCCAATACCGTTGATTATTGTTTTTATGTCGACGACCTCACCCTCTTCACTTCGTTTCAATCTCTCGATCTCTGTCAGGAGAGATTACAACAGGCTGTAGACATTGTTTCTCTGGCCGCATCCGACCGTGGTTTTCGTTTCTCTGCGGAAAAGACATGTGCTATCGATTTTTGTCGACTACGCAAAGCACACAACTGTCCTGTTGTGACATTTTACAATAGACCAGTGCGGATTGTAGATGAGGTGAATTTTCTGGGTTTAATTTTCGACAAACGTTTCTTACTGTTGAAACACATCAACACTGTTTCTGCGCAGTGCAGAATGACATTGAATGCAATCAAGTGTATTGCCTCCACAAAATGGGGAGCCGAAAGGGACTCTTTGCTGCGCCTGTACACCAGTCTGGTTCGGTCCAGGATAGACTACGGTGCCATCATTGTGTATACAGCTAGTTTCCATCACTTGAGGAAGCTAGACAGTGCACAGAATGCTGGTATTCGAACTGTCACCGGTGCGTTTAGGACTACGCCAATTCCAAGCCTTCACTGTGAAGCTGGTGTTCCGCCACTTCACATAAGGTACATGAAACTTGGTATGAGGTACGTGTGGAAAATTCAAACGCTCACGCAGCACATAAACCACGCTATTTTCTTCAATAACGAGGAGTTAAATCGTTGTTATACGAATAGTACAACTGCCCTATACGCACTTGCATTAAAACTCCCAAGACTGTTGAATACCATCCTCAACAACCAAGGGCCTGTATTACCACGGATATATGCCGCAGTACCTCCATGGGCATCTGCAGCCTTAACAACAAATCTTGCGCTGACCAATAAGCCAAAAGCTTCCACTCCTCATGCCATATACCTAGTCGAATTCTTTATTCAGCTGCAACAGTACACAGATTTTCAACACACATATACCGATGGCTCCAAGACAGACTCTGGAACTGGCTGTGCTTTCGTGATTGACGGCGTATCTTACTCGATAACACTGTCACCCATATGCTCGGTGTATACCGCAGAGTTATATGGGATCCTCTACTCTCTTCGGCTCTCCTGTCTATCTATCGATGAGCGACGTCACCTGCTCGTCTGCACTGATTCGCTGAGTGCCATCTTGGGTATCAGTAGCAGATTTTCATCTGATCCTACTGTAGTGGACATTCGTAGGGAAATCGATAGATTGCGGAAGCTAGAGAGAGACGTCGTACTTATGTGGATACCCGGCAATCACTGTGCCGACCAGGCTGCTCTTGGGGCAGCCAAAAGCGACTATCTAGTTCGTCATCCCTTGCGCGCCGATGATGTGTTGATATCTGTGTCTGTTCAATGTCTTAAGACAAGGCAAGAATAGTGGAATAATTCCACTAGCAAATTGCGACGTGTAAAGGTGTCCACCGCTCCGCCTAACAAGGTGCGAGCAAGTAGCTATCTCACGTCTGAGACTAGTGCACACTTGTCTCACACACTTGTTCCTGTTACTTGGAGAACAACCACCGCTCTGCTCCACTTGTAACACAAGGCTCACTCTCGATCATATCTTCGAGCGGTGTCCTAGTTACAATTTGCATCGTCGCAATGCTGGTATTGAGGGCCCCTTGGCGAGTTATTAACGCAATGATGTGATGCGCATAAGTAAACTGCTAACGTTTCTACGTGCAATTGATATGTTGCATCAAATCTAAAACGTTACATTCTTTTCGTTATCTTTCCATTATTATTTATAGACAGTTAGCATTTCATTATTATTATTGTTATTATTTTTCTTTTTTCTCGAACCTTATTACTGTCGGGGCCGTAGTTTTAGGCAGTTCTCGACTGGTTTCTGCACATATCAGCAGTGCAGAGTATGCTTCACATTTGTGAATGCACAATTCATTTCCTTTACGTTCTATTTTAGCTAAAACTCTCGTTTAAGTAATTTCTCGACAGAGCTTTATTATATGCTGGTTCCTGCACATTGTACATTAAACATCTTATTACACGATCGTCTATAAAAGCGGTAATGACCTTAGTAGTCGATCCGCTATAAAAAAAAAAAATAGAAAAATAATATTTATATAATAATAATAATAATAATAATAAATTTATTCGCCAAAGAGATCAAAAAAACATTCGACATATGGTAAGTCAACAACATATTATATAAAACGATAAAAGAAAGAAAAAAAAAAAAATTAACATACAAGATATAGATTAAATGTGTCTTGCAAATATTCGTTTCGTGAGTAGTAACATTTCTCAATAAGTAGCTTTTTTAACTTGTGTTTAAATACATTAAAAGATACAATATATATATATATATATATATATATATATATATATATATATATATATATATATATATATATATATATTGTAACGTTATCTGGGCCTGGTATTGCCCACGTAACAAAGTAACCCCTTACTAGTTTGCGTTGGTTGCCTGGTGCTCGGGCGCCTTCAGCGGTCACAGCTTTATTTTACTGCGGACGCACTTACTAGGGGGGTTGCCGGAACTAGCTGCAGCGGAAGGGTCAGGGTTTATTTTATAAATAACGATAGTATTGTTACCGGGGTTTTTATTATTCGTCTATTAAATAACCAAACATAAATAACATACAGGTTAACGGTCGGCAGCGGATGAATGGTCGAAGTTATGGCAAAATACGGCCTTAGAAACGAAATAGAAAAATAATACGCGAACCGGTAAAATTACCGGTTGGTAAAACGGTCGGAAATCTTGTCTATCTACGGCCAGGAGTACCACGGCTGCCACTAGACACGAGAAAAGAAACGCTACGTTATCGCAACGAAAGAACGCGAACCGGTAAATGAAACGGGTGTCAGAAACCGTCAGAACTCACACTTAGCTACGGCCAGGAGAACCACGGCTGCCGCTAAGCACGAGAAAAGTAACGCGAAGATACAAAACGCGAAAGAACGCGAACCGGTAATTGGAACGGGTGAAAGAAACGGTCGGAACTCACTCTTAGCTACGGACAGGAGAACCACAGCTGCCGCTAAGCACGAGAAAGAAACGCGAAGATACAGAACGCTAAAGAATGCGAACCGGTAATCGGAACCGGCGAAAGAAACGGTTGGAACTCACACGTAGCTACGGCCAGGAAAACCACGGCTGCCGCTAAGCATGAGAAAGAAACGCGACGGTATAGAACGCGAAAATACGCGAACCGGTAAACGGAACGGGCGAAAGAAACGGTCGGAACTCACACATAGCTACGGCCAGGAGAACCACGGCTGCCGCTAAGCACGAGAAAGAAAAGAAACGGTGTGGATGTCGTACGCTAACGTCTCGTACTCACCACGCAGGTTGGGAACCTCGGTGTCGACCAGGAAGACAACGGTCAAGACAATTTCGGTATACGGTATGTTTTTAACGCTCGGATCACTAGGTGTCGACAAGGAAGACCACTGTCAAGACACTTCGCACAGAGGCAAGTCCTTCTACGGCTAAACTGGGGCCCGTATATATACTGGAATGCTAATTCAACGAATCTAGGCTTGAATAAAAACCTGCCTAGATTCACAAATAAATATAAAAATTGAATTGGCCGAAGCCAAGAATAGAACCGCGTACCTTTCGCACTCTAGCCCCGCAGCCACAGTGCTTGTGTAAATATAAGCCATAACTTCGTCACATCCCTCCCTTACTTTACTGAAAAAAAAAGCTTTTGTGTTATCCCCCAACATATATTTAAGCACATATATACAAATACAATTAAACCTTAAACTATGATAGAACTTAAGTATGCCATTTAACTAAGGGACGTGGCATGACGGGGACACCTTGATGTTGTCCGTCTTCCGCTTCTTCCGCCGCTTCCTGGCTGTTTGGGGTGCGTTCGGGTCCATGACCGTTACGTATTTTAATCCACCACCCGGACGGATTGGCATCAGTACCCGCTTTCGGCGGGTTGCGGGCTGGGGCTCGTGGTTGGTAGGTTGGTCGCCTGCAGTATTGGTGGCTGCACAATCGACGAGGGCAGCGGTTTCGCTAGGGGTATCCGGGGTGGTAGCGGGGTCATGCCACGTAGTGGGGGCAGTGGGGACGTGATGGGGGATGCGTCCAGCCGCAAGTAGTCCTGCAGGTTTGGAGGAAGGAACGGTGTCAGCCGAGGTCTGCGGTGGGGTGGGGTGGCTGGTAGTGGCGAAATCAGCGACGGTGTTGGACTTCAATGGCAGAGCAGTACAGCCTTTTTGGTGGGCAACGGTTGCAAGGCCACTCTGCGCATTGGCGCCATTCGCCGCGGTGTCCTCGGTGGTGACCACGGTAGTCCCCAGGGTCTCGGTGGTGTCTTAGGATCGTCCAGAGGGCATTTCCACAACAGACAGGTGTTTAGCAGCACCCTCTTGCTCGGTTTGATGGGTGACAATAGCTCCATCGTGGGTTTTGTCTGAAAATGCCGGTTTTAAGTCATTAATGTGTATGTTGTTCAGGATATTGCCCTTCTCGTTGCGGAGATAATAGGTTTGGTAGGATACGCGTTTGTGGATGGTCCACGGCCCGGAATATTTGGGACAGAGTTTGGCGGCTACACCCTTGCTGGCCGATGAGAGCGGGTGTTCGCGCCGCATTACTTGGTCGCCTTTATTGAACGTGAGGTCCCGGTGCCTCAAGTTATAGTAACGCCCTTGCTAGGTGACAGCATGGGCTATGTTGATGCGTGCAAGCTCATGCGCATCCTTAAGTGCTTTTAGTCGGCTGAGGTGTTCGTCGGATTTTGGCGGTTCGGCAGCAGTATGTTCGGGTGGTGCGCCGTGTACCTCCGTAGGGAGAAGCGGTTCTCGTCCGAAATTTAAGTAGTTGGCGGAGTATCCGGTCGAGTTGTGGCGGCTCATGTTAATTGCCAACATGAATTCTGGCATTAGCGTGTCCCATTTACGTTGGTTATCCTGACAGAACTGAGCGAGCATCGGCTTCATAACTCTATTTACCCTCTCGACCGGGTTTGCCTGTGGAGTATATGGCGGGGTCCGGAGATGATGGATGTTGCACTCCTGTAATGTCTTGCGTATTGTGTGATTGTCATATTCCTTGCTGTTGTCGGAGATAATGGTTCTCGGGCAACCATATCGGCAGAGGACTAGTTCGCGCAGTGCGAGGACGATCGTGGCGGCATTTGCTTTCCCCAGCGGTCGACACTCGATCCATTTGGTCAGCCTGTCTTGGAACACGATGACATATTCATATCCTCGGGCGGACCGTGGTAAAGGCTCCATGATATCAGTGGCCACCGTTTCCCACGGTTGACCTACTTTAGGAGGACCCATCTGGCCTGCCAAGCCTCGTTGGTCTGATTTGAATTGTTGGCAACTCTGGCATTGGCGGACGTAGCTAGTCGCTTCCCGGAACATACCGGGCCAGTAAGAACGGAGAGCCAGTCGTGCTAATGTTTTAGCGATGCCCAGATGACCTGCTTCAGGCTGATGATGGTTTTCTTTGAGGACCTGTTTTCTTTGGGCCGTGGGGATGCATAGTTTCCATTCTCGGTGCGGTTCAGTATCGGAGAGATCGGCGGGGTCCCAAAATCGTCGGTATAGCTTCCCCTCGAGAACACTGTAGTCCGGGTGCTCTCGTGGCTGATTTTTGACGCTCTTAAGCATCCTCTCGTACCAGGTACAAATTGTGGGTTCGATGGCGTTGATCTCGGGTAACGGTTAACGGCTTAGCATATCCGCCATGTGATTTTGGTTGCCCTTTCGGTAGACAGTGTCAAAATCATACTGCTGTAGTGCGACGGCCCAGCGTGCCAGCCGTCCGGTAGGTTCTTTCAGTGAGTCGAGGTAGCGAAGGGCTTGGTGGTCGGTCACTACTGTAAAACGGTAGCCCTCAAGATACCCTCGTAACTTCTTGATTGCCCATACGATTGCCAAACACTCCTTCTCTATAGTAGAGTGGTTTTTCTCAGCGGCGGAGAGCGTACGGCTAATGTAGGCAATCGCTCGGGGTTTTTTTAGGTCCCCTTGGATTAACGCAGCACCGATGCCTTCGTCCGAGGCATCTGTCTGTAGCATAAACGGTTCCTCGAAGTTTGGGCACGTGAGTATTGGAGCCGACGTAAGTGCTTCCTTGAGCTGCTGGTAGGCCTCCACCTGTTGCGGCCCCCATTCCCACTTTTGCTTTTTCCGCAGTAGGGAAGTTAAGGGCGTTACCTTGTCGGAAAACCGATAAATGAAGCGACGGTACCAGGAGGCGGCTCCCAGTAACTGTCGGAGTTCTCGTACGCTTTTTGGTGGTGGCATTTTTACTATAGCGTCCACTTTCTCGGGGTCGGTCTGAATGCCTTTGGAAGTCACCACATGCCCTAGTTATCGGATAGTTTTGACGCCGAACTGACATTTTTCTGGATTTATTCGCAGATTCGGTCGTCGCAGTTTCTGGAAGATATCACGCAGGTGCTGGATGTGTTCTTCCCAAGTGACGCTAATGACGACTATGTCGTCTAGGTAGGCGAATGCATGTAGTTCCATTTCTGCTCCAATAACCGTATCCAGGAGCCGCTGAAATGTCGCTGGGGCCGCATGGAGTCCGAACGGCATCACCTTAAACTGGTACAGGCCTCTTCCCGGTACTGTGAAGGCGGTCAACTGTTTGCTTTCTTCGGTCAGTGCTACCTGCCAGTAGCCGTTTTTCAAATCGATGGTTGAAAAGTACTTTGCTGGCTGTAGCTTATCTAGGATGGCGTTGATATAGCGCAATGGGTAAGCGTCTTTTGCGGACACTTTATTCAGCTGGCGGAAGTTTATGCAAAATCTTGGTTTGCCGTCCTTTTTTCGTACGATAACGGCAGGTGAGCTCCATGGGCTTTGCGATTTTTCAATGATGTCGTCCCGCAGCATTTTCTCAACTTCTTCGTTGATTATTTGTTCCATCTTGGGATTGCGTGGGAGATAGCGCTGCTTTATTGGTGTGTTGTTTGTTAATTTGATATGGTGCTTTACGGCTGGAGTAACCCCTCTAAGCAGCTCAAATTTGGGGAGTTCCTCAGCCAGAAACTCCTTTAGCCTGGTTTCGTGGCTCCTTGTTGTCTGGAGTGCACATAGCCTGGAGTTTACTGACGGGAGGTGTAAGAAAATCTCATTTTCCGCAGCGTCGATTTTCATGCCGTAAGCACGCAGTGTGTCCATGCCTAGAATTACGGTATTCGTAAGACCAGCTAAACTCTGGAAGACAAGTCGTTTTCAGATACCATCGATGACACAGCCCATCGATAGGGTACTTCGGGTTGCGACTGTCGTGCCATCCGCCAGCTGTACATGCTGATGCGACACGGGCATGCGGATTGTATGTTGGTCTATCATTGCGGCTGCGGTGCCTTCGTTGATGTATGAAAAGCTGGCCCCGGTATCAATTAGTGCTTCCGTCCTTGTATTACCATATCGATGAAGAGTCTGGTATCCTTCTCTGGTATTCCTTCTTCTCGATGACTGGTAGGGCGGCGGTAACGGCGGGTATTTTAAGGGGCGGTGGAGTCAAAATGAGTTGGCCTTGCCCCCTGTCGCAGCATCTCACTGCTCGTTTCCCGCTGGTGGTTGCTGGCACCGGCAGTCTCGGGTCATGATACCTTGTCTCTTACAGCGCCAGCAGAATAATTTTGGCCTGTTGTGGCAAGTAGATCGGAAGTGGCCGTTTTCTCCACATCTCCAGCATAGCACAGTCGGATCTGTTTTTGGCTGTGTGGCTGTATTGCTGGTTTTTGGCGTGGCGGGGCCCATGGCATGAAGGCGGCCAAGTGCTGGTTGCGGCTTGAATTCCTTCTGAAGTCGCTCAAATTCTTCCATCTAGCGGATGAGGCCACGAATGTCTTTGACGTCCCGTCGGTGTATATATTGCCGATATTCCGGGAGCAAGTATGAAGATCCGGTCCAGTTCTAGTTCCGAGGTAAGATGACCGTATTGTCGGATGAGTGTCCGGATATCGGTGAGATAGTCTCGCCCCTTTTCACCGGACTTTTGCTTGCGGCTACTTATCTCTTCTTCTAATCGTAGGAGCTGTTCGGTACCGATGTAGAACTCCCTGAACTCAACCAGGAAATCTTGCCAGTTGTCCCAGTTATCTCTATTGTTTCGGACCCACTGGAGTGGAGTTCCGCGGAAGAGTTCTGGCAATGCGGTCAGTAACAGCTTGCCGTGGATATTGTAGCTCACTTGCAACTCGTCTACCCTTTCTAGGAATGAAAATGGGTCGGATTTTCCGTCGCACTGAATGTTCCATTTGCGTACTTGCTCACATATGGGGACCGGTGAGTGGCCCCATGTAGGTAGAATCGGCTATGAAGCGGTTTCATGATCAGCCGTGTTCCCTTATGTCGGTTGATTTTTTTTCCCGGATGTTTCTGGCTCCGTTAGTAGCCGTATGACGGCTACCATCCTTTTTCGCAAGTCGTCTGCCGTTTCTGTTGCGTCTTGCCCCAATTCAGACAATCGGGTCTGGAGCTCCTTTTTCAGAGCGTACACCCACGCAACTGTGAGTGAGGGTGACGGCAGAGGCGGTATTTTGTCCGGCATTATTTATTTTTCTCTTGTCCCTGTTCGGCCGTCAATTTGTAACGTCATCTGGGCCTGGTATTGCCCACGTAACAAAATAACCCCTTACTAGTTTGCGTTGGTTGCCTGGTGCTCGGGTGCCTTCAGCGGTCACAGCTTTATTTTACTGCGGACGCACTTACTATATATAAATATATATATATATATTTATATATATATATATATATATATATATATAATATGTATATATATATATATATATATGTATATATATGTATATATATATATATATATATATATATATATATATATATATATATATATATATATATATATATATATATGGTATATATGGTATAAATATATATATATATATATATATATATATATATATATATATATATATATATATATATTATATATATATATATATATATATATATATATATATATATATATATATATATACCATCGGTTTCGCGCCGATCGCTCTAACCAACTCCACAACAAGTTGGTTAGAACGATCGGCGCGAAACCGATGGTCGCGGGTTCGATTCCTGCCGTATCCGTTACTTTTTCAACTGCTTGAATTATTCTTAGCATGTACCTTAACGTGAATTTCGTTCAATAGTAATATTAAAATTTCTATTTCATGTACTGTGCGGGTTTCCGTACCTAGTAGCCTACGTTACAATTATTCGTTGTCAATATCACAGTGTGAAGTCTTCGAACGTATTTGTTAACACTTGGCAATTGAAGCAGTTGAAAAAGGGACGGTTGTGATCAGTGGATGCGTAGCTGAGTTGGTTAGAGCGATCTCAACCAAAATTAACTCTCAACCAAAATTAACTTCTCAACCAAAATTAACTCCACACATTCAACCCCTAAACGCATAGTAGCAGGAATCCCACAAGGCAGCGTCCTTGGCCCCAAAGTCTTCAACCTTTACATCAGTGACATCACCACCTTCCCGAACACACGCATAGCACAATACGCAGACGACACCGCTATCTACACTCACTCTTTCAACGCACAAATAGCCACTAAACAAACACAAATACACATAAACATATTAGAACAATACTGGCAAAAGTGGACAATTAACATTAACACAGCCAAAACCGAAACCATAGTCTTCACACGTAAATTCACAAACAACACAATTCACACGCCACTAAAAATACACTCACAAAAAATCACACCCATGAACGCAGTCAAATACTTAGGAATACATCTACACAGAACGCTAAAACACGGCCAACACATCAAACATGCATTAATGAAAGCGCACGCCGTCCTGTCCAAACTTTATCCTCTACTCATCAAAAACAGCTCACTTTCCATAAAAAACAAACTTCTCATTTACACCGCAATCATTCGCCCAATCATCACCTACGCAGCCCCAGTCTGGTGTAATGCACCGGCCACCACCACACTACCACTGCAACGCCTCCAAAATAAGTGCCTTCGGCTGGCCACCAGCTCTGATAGATACACCCGAATAACACAACTACACGAAGACACTAACATACCATACATTACTGATTACATACAAGAAACATCACAAAAATTTTACAAAAACACACAATATAATTCAAACACACTTATAAAAAACATAACACTTACCCGCGACAACAACACTACATGTAAACTCAAACACAAGCTACCCTATCAAAACTTACCCATATTTCTAGAGGGGTTTCATGAGCAGAACACATAACACTAACACGCACAACAACACTGTACCCCACTAACACACACGCACACTACACAACACAAAACAAAACATACTCTCATACACAAATCTGTTCATCCATCACCAACAAACATGTATATATTTTAAATTAGTTAAGTTAGTTCGTAAGTTTTAATAAAAATATTGTTTTCAATATATTAAATGGGTTTTCTGGCACCTCCTTTCCCACAAAACACAATCCCAACACACAATGTACAACAAAAATTTATAACAAATACAATCACACAATGTTCAAGCACACAACGCAATAACACTCATACACAGATATACACTCCCTTTGTCAGTAGGAGCTCTGACAAAACCAACCATGTTGTCCACACATTAGTATATAAGTATAACTGTATCAAAACAAAAACAAATAAAGTACATTGAAAATGAAAATGAAATGGCGCGAAACCGACGGTCGCGGGTTCGATTCCTGCCGTATCCGTTACTTTTTCAACTGCTTAAATTATTCTTAGCATGTACCTTAACGTGAAAAATTATAATACTTTGTTTATTGGTGCGAAAATGAAAATTAAACGTTTTTCAATTTAATGCATCTATTGATTATTATAATGTACGACCCCGTAAATTTTTCCCATAAATATATTTTAAACGGCGCATACTCTTACTGCCCGGCGGTTGGTGTCACAAATCATTGGACTGTCAAATCGTATAGTCATTTTAGAAGGTAGATTCACAAAGGCAAAAAATAAAAAGAATAAAAAATTCTTAGATATTTTATTTAAATGTATAAATATAAAATAATTTTATTTATTATTATTGGACCATGATAATCAACTTTAAACTAAACTGTATTTTCCCTATTGATACATTGTTACCTGTAATAATAATTTCGCAGAAATGTACCAATTTCTAATCTTCCTGTTTAATACGTACTTCTCGTAAAACTAGGCAATTTAAGAGGGTTAGTGAACCTTTTTTTATTACCGATGGTTCGGGCAAAATGAAAGGTCAAAAAAGGTACAAACCCAACCGCCGGGCAATTTGAGTATGCGCCTTTTAAACCACCTAATAGCCTTCATGCTGTGAGGGTCTATTAGGGCCCATAACCAATTATTTTAGAGTTACCTGAACAGTACGAGCCTCGTGTCGGTAATGTTATAGGAAATCTCACTCACGAACTCTCATGCTACGGCCCAGGGAGCTACATCATTCGTATGTGTAGGACCAACGAATTACGCCTACAATGTATTAAGCACAAATACAGATACGATTGTGCAAATCTGTAAAGTTAAAGGTTTTACCATAAATTATAAAAATTCAAAGGTTGTGAATTTGAATTGTTTAATACGAATGATTTTAAACAGTGATAGTGGTACCCCGTTACCCTGCCCGTCCTATGCTCAAAAGACATTAGAACTACTAAAGACCATTCTATAGTTACCCGCGAAACTAGGAATGCATTTAACATAAAATTTATGAAACGGCGATTAGTGGACAATTATGATTCGGTAGCGTACGGCTTTAAGAGACAGAGAATAGAATAAGTTAGATTAAGATTATTTTTTATAAACCCATGTTTAATATTATTATTGCTATTTTTATTATTATTATTAATTTATTTGATTAAGTTAATATATAGTTACCTATATGCGTGTGTGCGTGTGTGCGTGCGTGCGTGTGTGCGTGTGTGCATATGTGCGTGTATGCGTGTATGCATGCATGCATGATTGCATTATTGCATATTGCATGAGTGCGTGTTTACATAACAACACATTTTTCATTTTTAATAAAAAAATATATTTATCATATAAATATTAAAGATAGAGAGAGAGAACGATAGTGAGAGATATATGAAGAACTCCACTAAATATGTATATATCTCATTGTTCAATTGCTGTTGTTGTTCTGTGATCAAGATCCCTAAATTTCAACATCCTATTTCAACAATTGTCGCGGGACCGTCGGGATGCAGAAAGTCTTATTTTGTTGTGAAATTTCATGAAGAAATGCTGATACTACTTTTTTTCGAGTAACACGGTTCTACGGTACGTGGAAAACGCTATATGATCATATTCCAGATGTAAATTTTCAACAGGGTTTACCTGATATGGAGACGTTTGACGGGAAAATTCCTGAAAGTAACGGGCAGGTTATGGATATATTCACGAAGGGCAGTCATCATAAGAATTAATCGGTTTTTTCCTTACCCAAAATCTATTTCACCAAGGAAAAGAGCAGAGAGATATTTCGCACAACGCTAACTATATTGTTTATTTTAGAAATCCACGTGATAAAGCTCAAATTCAACATTTATCGCGACAAGTATGTCCGGAAAACACGAAATTTATTCAAGATGTATATAATGATGCCACGGTTAAACTACACGCTTATTTAATATTTGACCTTAAACGATCTACACCTGATTGGTTTCGATTTAGAACTGTATCACGTGATAATCAAGTGTGTGTTTATTTACCGGTTAAAATATATAAATACAGTGATATAAATTCACAGTCGATTGTTTCGTAAAATGCCTAAATCAGTGATCAACAACACTAATTATCTGAGAGCTTTGCATAAGCTTAAACCAGTCCATCGGGTGTCTCTATTATAAAGTGCTGATAAGAAAGAGATACACTGCTTGTGTGAAATTATGCACGGTCAAGTTTCTATAAATAAAAATCAACGAGCACGTTTATCTCGCCATAAACAAACTTTACGTAAACTCGTACAGAAAGGGATGGGGTGGGAAGGTAGAAAAAAGATTTTAATTCAATCTGGAGGAGCGTTGCTACCTCTTTTACTAGCTCCTCTCATAAAGGTTTTACTTGGCAGTTTATTCAAAAATTAAAAGTTCTAATTAAGAAAATACAAAATGGAACACGCAAAAAAATGATTCTTATTTCTTCAGAAGCACTACAAAGAATTCGTCAACATAATGATAATGACATAACTACATAGTTTGATAGAGATATGAAGAGTGTATTGTATTCCTAAAAACTATCTGATCCTGAAAAATGGCCGTTTTATCAGCAAACGCTGCAGAGATACTTACATTTTAAGAATCAACAGCATGAACCTATACAAATTCCAATTATTAACAAGTTAAATATGAATGAACGGTAATGACCCTGGCAGTCGATCCGCTATAATTATCTAAAAAAAAAAAATGAATGCTGATAATAATAATAAAGATCATAGCCATCACCATCAGGTTAAAGAAGAAGAAGAGGTAACTCGACGCGGACAATATTTTAAGTATGTTACAGAAAAAATATCTCGACGAGGCGACCAGTAACATTCAAAGAATGAAAGTTGATGGTAGAGTTATCCTTGATTCGAATATCGCTGACTTAGTGGGAGATACTGTACGATCAAGGCAGAATATTAACCCTACTGGATGGTTAGAGTTTGCCAATCTATTAAAAACAATTAATATTCCTAGCGAGTTAATAGGTAATCAACGCCGAAGAATATTCATATATAAGACTTCTGAGCGTGTAACTAGAAATAAGAACGGAGATCATTTCTGTTTCACCGTCAGAACCGGCAGGAGGTATCTCTTGGAAAAAACCTAAAATTCTCAACATGAATAAGGAATTGGCACGCATATATTATGCGTGTAAACCTCGTAGTTTACGTCATGTGACAAGAAAACACAGGGGCCAATAGCAGCTACAATAGGAAGCTAGTTGCAGCACTAGCGCCTGTGGCAAACACGGAAACACAAATACAACATTTCGGATAGGTACACTGCACTACACTGACACAATACACTCTGAAGAGGCCCCAGTGGCCTATAACAGAGCACTACGCTAGATAGATAGATATATTATGATCCATTAAATCCCGCGGGATCTTCAGGTTCTCAAAATCTGAGTAACGCCGTAAAAAGGAAATATAGTGCTAAAGGAACAAGGAAGTGGCCATCACCGCAAGATGCCGACACTCTACATAAACCAATAAGAAAACGATTTTTAAGGAATAAATATAGTTGATATAACGATGGAATGAATCATATTTTAACTATCATCGATATATTCAGTCGTTTCGTCTGGGCAGTGGCAAGACCTAATAAAAATCCATCATCCATTATAAAAGCACTAAAAAAAAATTTAAATCAAATTAACGTAAACCGGTGTACATACAGACTGATAAAGGAACTGAGTTTATTGCGAGCTCCGTAAGAAAGTTTTTACCAGAAAATGATATAAAATATTACGTCACACAGATGTAAAAGCCTGTCTTGTTGAAAGGTCAAATCGAACTTTAAAAACAAGAATGTACTAGAAATTTTAATATTACTATTCAACGAAATTCACGTTAAGGTACATGCTAAGAATAATTTAAGCAGTTGAAAAAGTAACGGATACGGCAGGAATCGAACCCGCGACCATCGGTTTCGCGCCGATCATTCATTTCATTTCAACAAAACTTTATTATTCACTTATTTTTTATTACAGATTACTTTATCTATATTGGAACACATGGTGGGTTTTGTCACAGTACCTACTCACAGGGAGTTTACCAATGAATTATGAGTGAATTACAAATGTGTGAATGTGTGCATTTTTATTTTACATTAATTGTGATTTTGTTCAATGAGATATGGGTTGTACATGGGAAGGGGGAATGGTCAAAACCCATTTTACGACAAAATATACAATTTTTTTTTCGTTCTTACATAAAACTTATACTCTATCCTTAATTAAATAAAACTTATATCTAACATTGTTTTAACAATTCTTGTTTTGGTTTTTATTGTTTTATTTATTTATTTATTATTATTTTTTTGTTATTGTTTTTACATAACTATCATGCGGGTTGCTCATCTAGAAGGGGCTGACGGAATATTGGGTATGATTGGTAGGGAAGCTTATGTTTTAAGTTGAATGGCGCATTGTGGTATCTAATGGATGTGATGTTTTTAATGAGAGGGTTAGGGTGTGTGAGTGACTTTGTGTAAAATGTCTGTGATATGTGGTCGATGTAGTCTGTAATGTATGGCATGTTAGTAATTTTGTGTAAGTCTGTTATTTTTATGTATCGCGATGAGTTAGTGGCTAGTCTTAGGCATTTGTTTTGGAAGCGTTGCAATGCTTTAAGGGAGGTTTTTGACGCACCACCCCAGACTGGGACGCGTATGAAATGATGGGACGTAGGAGGGATTTATATAGTAGGATTTTATTTTTGGTGTTGACGGAGCTATTTCGGGCAAGTAAGGGGTAGATTTGTCGGAGCGAATTTTGGGCGTTGTGGATTGATTTTTGGATGTGATGTATGTGCGTCAGTCTGTATTGTAAATTTAGTCCGAGGTATTTCGTCTGTTTCTGTGGGATGATTTGAATGTTGTATTTGTGTTTCCGTGTTTGCCACAGGCGCTAGTGCTGCAACTAGCTTCCTATTGTAGCTGCTATTGGCCCCTGTGTTTTCTTGTCACATGACGTAAACTACGAGGTTTACACGCATAATATATGCGTGCCAATTCCTTATTCATGTTGAGAATTTTAGGTTTTTTCCAAGAGATACCTCCTGCCGGTTCTGACGGTGAAACAGAAATGATCTCCGTTCTTATTTCTAGTTACACGCTCAGAAGTCTTATATATGAATATTCTTCGGCGTTGATTACCTATTAACTCGCTAGGAATATTAATTGTTTTTAATAGATTGGCAAACTCTAACCATCCAGTAGGGTTAATATTCTGCCTTGATCGTACAGTATCTCCCACTAAGTCAGCGATATTCGAATCAAGGATAACTCTACCATCAACTTTCATTCTTTGAATGTTACTGGTCGCCTTGTCGAGATATTTTTTCTGTAACATACTTAAAATATTGTCCGCGTCGAGTTACCTCTTCTTCTTCTTTAACCTGATGGTGATGGCTATGATCTTTATTATTATTATCAGCATTCATTTTTTTTTTTAGATAATTATAGCGGATCGACTGCCAGGGTCATTACCGTTCATTCATATTTAACTTGTTAATAATTGGAATTTGTATAGGTTCATGCTGTTGATTCTTAAAATGTAAGTATCTCTGCAGCGTTTGCTGATAAAACGGCCATTTTTCAGGATCAGATAGTTTTTAGGAATACAATACACTCTTCATATCTCTATCAAACTATGTAGTTATGTCATTATCATTATGTTGACGAATTCTTTGTAGTGCTTCTGAAGAAATAAGAATCATTTTTTTGCGTGTTCCATTTTGTATTTTCTTAATTAGAACTTTTAATTTTTGAATAAACTACCAAGTAAAACCTTTATGAGAGGAGCTAGTAAAAGAGGTAGCAACGCTCCTCCAGATTGAATTAAAATCTTTTTTCTACCTTCCCACCCCATCCCTTTCTGTACGAGTTTACGTAAAGTTTGTTTATGGCGAGATAAACGTGCTCGTTGATTTTTATTTATAGAAACTTGACCGTGCATAATTTCACACAAGCAGTGTATCTCTTTCTTATCAGCACTTTATAATAGAGACACCCGATGGACTGGTTTAAGCTTATGCAAAGCTCTCAGATAATTAGTGTTGTTGATCACTGATTTAGGCATTTTACGAAACAATCGACTGTGAATTTATATCACTGTATTTATATATTTTAACCGGTAAATAAACACACACTTGATTATCACGTGATACAGTTCTAAATCGAAACCAATCAGGTGTAGATCGTTTAAGGTCAAATATTAAATAAGCGTGTAGTTTAACCGTGGCATCATTATATACATCTTGAATAAATTTCGTGTTTTCCGGACATACTTGTCGCGATAAATGTTGAATTTGAGCTTTATCACGTGGATTTCTAAAATAAACAATATAGTTAGCGTTGTGCGAAATATCTCTCTGCTCTTTTCCTTGGTGAAATAGATTTTGGGTAAGGAAAAAACCGATTAATTCTTATGATGACTGCCCTTCGTGAATATATCCATAACCTGCCCGTTACTTTCAGGAATTTTCCCGTCAAACGTCTCCATATCAGGTAAACCCTGTTGAAAATTTACATCTGGAATATGATCATATAGCGTTTTCCACGTACCGTAGAACCGTGTTACTCGAAAAAAAGTAGTATCAGCATTTCTTCATGAAATTTCACAACAAAATAAGACTTTCTGCATCCCGACGGTCCCGCGACAATTGTTGAAATAGGATGTTGAAATTTAGGGATCTTGATCACAGAACAACAACAGCAATTGAACAATGAGATATATACATATTTAGTGGAGTTCTTCATATATCTCTCACTATCGTTCTCTCTCTCTATCTTTAATATTTATATGATAAATATATTTTTTTATTAAAAATGAAAAATGTGTTGTTATGTAAACACGCACTCATGCAATATGCAATAATGCAATCATGCATGCATGCATACACGCATACACGCACATATGCACACACGCACACACGCACGCACGCACACACGCACACACGCATATAGGTAACTATATATTAACTTAATCAAATAAATTAATAATAATAATAAAAATAGCAATAATAATATTAAACATGGGTTTATAAAAAATAATCTTAATCTAACTTATTCTATTCTCTGTCTCTTAATGCCGTACGCTACCGAATCATAATTGTCCACTAATCGCCGTTTCATAAATTTTATGTTAAATGCATTCCTAGTTTCGCGGGTAACTATAGAATGGTCTTTAGTAGTTCTAATGTCTTTTGAGCATAGGACGGGAAGGGTAACGGGGTACCACTATCACTGTTTAAAATCATTCGTTTTAAACAATTCAAATTCACAACCTTTGAATTTTTATAATTTATGGTAAAACCTTTAACTTTACAGATTTGCACAATCGTATCTGTATTTGTGCTTAATACATTGTAGGCGTAATTCGTTGGTCCTACACATACGAATGATGTAGCTCCCTGGGCCGTAGCATGAGAGTTCGTGAATGAGATTTCCTATAACATTACCGACACGAGGCTCGTACTGTCCAGGTAACTCTAAAATAATTGGTTATGGGCCCTAATAGACCCTCACAGCATGAAGGCTATTAGGTGGTGTAAAATATATTTATGGGAAAATTTTACAGGGTCGTACATTATAATAATCAATAGTTGAATTAAATTGAAAAATGTTTAATTTTCATTTTCGCACCAATAAACAAAGTATTATAATTTTTTTAATACCCCTAAAACATTTTGATATGAATTATTAATTAAGCAAGGACAACGGGGATGAGCTTGATTCGCAACACGTTCCCGGCCTTGCTTGAATTCCTTGCACAAAAGCTTTACTCTTGGCCATGAAAGAGTGGCTACTTCGAATTGGGCATGCAGTCTGCGGTAAATTTCGGCTGGTTTTACATTTTCACAGACAAGAAACTTTAAAATTATACGTTGCTCAATAGAGACAGGCACACTCTTCTCTCTCATAGTAAGGGCTACTAAATAAAGCCCAAGACAAGCAGGTTGAAGTGGTTCTCTCACTCTAGACATCCCCACCTAACGACTTCAATTGCCCAAACACATACAAATAGCCATCCCAACGCCCAGATAATAAAGGCTCGTTCATATTTGATTCCCCCTCGTAGCAGCGCCAGAATTGAACCTTGCGGAACTCCGGCCGTAAGGATGTATTCGCCAGACAACGCACTCTGGTATCAAACGCGGAACCGACGGTCATTCAGGTACGAAGATATAACTTGACACAAATGTAATGGATATTTGAATTCCATTAGTTTGTGGATGAGCCCACGGTGCTAGACCTTATCGAAGGCTTTGGCGACATCCAAAAAAACTGCTCTAGTTGCCATATTCTGATTCATAACATGAATAATGAAATCTGTTACTCTAGTGAGTTTGTGAACGGTGGAGTGCTGCGCACGAAACCCGTACTGATCGTCTGGGAGGACGGAAAGGTGATCTATATGTGCTTGTAGTTGCTTCAGCAGAAAACGCTCCACAACTTTGCCAAGCATGCTCAAGAGGCTGATAGGCCTGTAGTTTGCAGCGAACTTGTGGTCCTTTCCGAGTTTAGGAATTGTGATCACTGTGGCCATTTTCCAAACAGTTGGAAAATGATGAAGCCGAAGACATGCGTTCATGATGTTTGTTATGGCAACAACAGCACGTTTAGGTAACAACCGCAGAGCAGTACCCGGTATCTCATCCGGGCTGGCAGCTTTTCTGGGATTGACACCGCGAGGAATTTCGCTAATTATTTGTGGAGTTGCAAAATTTATCGCATATTTGCAAGTATTACGTAGGCGATTTCGGACTGTTCTGCGTATTCTACCTACATGATGTAATCGTAGTTTGTAGCGAACTGAAGCTCGAAAGCATAGATAATTCACTAATAGATCGTCGACTCCTTAAGGAAGCGCTGTAAGAGTATATTTTGGCACATGGCGGGAAATATGAATTCCAGATGCAGTGCAGGTTGCATAAAAATTGGAGCAGTTATTAGTGAAGACCGCAACACTTCAAATTATGAATATAGATGAGAAAATAACGCTCTTGGTATGTAAGTTATATAAAGATGTTGTTCTCGCTTCTATATTTATGATTCAGAATATCGTGGTCTTCGCTCTAATTATATTGTAATCCATCACCAAAAATTGAGTAAAATAATGAATATTAAAAAAAACTAATATATATATATATATATATATATATATATATATATATATATATATATATATATATATATACATATTTATATATATATATATATATATATATATATATATATATATATATATATATATATTGTAACGTCGTTTCGCACGCGTTACTGGCTTTCCGCACGCTGCGGTAATTTTTGCTCGGGCGCCAATCAGAAGGAGGGGGGAAACTTTGATACGGTATTTGGGGGAGGAGTAATAGAAGGGGCGGAGACGGTGCGTGCGGGTCTGGTATAGCTCGGTGGAGGTTATGTCCAGGTTCCGTGTAATCAGTGAATAATTTCAGTTTTTAAACGGTATTTATTTTCGGTAATAACACAGGGTACAACTTAATATACCCTATCGGAGACGGTGTTGCGGATGCTAAAACGTTGGTGAGACACCTAGAGGGAGGTAACATAAGTTCTACCTTCGGTGGCAACACCTGTGGTATTATAACAAGAAACTACGAGGTAATCCTTTGGCGGAAACGCCGGCAAGATACCTGGAGAACAGTTAAATAGTGTTTACCCTCGGTGGACACACCTGCAGGTACTATAATAAGAAACTACTAGGTAATCCCTTGGCATACACGCCGGCAAGATACCTTGAGAACAGTTACACAGTGGTTACCCTCGGTGGACACACCTGTAGGTACTATAATAAGAAACTACTAGGTGATCTCTTGGCGGACACGCCGGCGAGATACCTGGAGACAGTTACACAGTGGTTACCCTCGGTGGACACACCTGCAGGTACTATAATAAGAAACTACTAGGTGATCTCTTGGCGGACACGCCGGCGAGATACCTGGATACAGTTACACAGTGGTTACCCTCGGTGGACACACCTGCAGGTACTATAATAAGAAACTACTAGGTGATCCCTTGGCGGACACGCCGGCAGGATACCTGGAGAACAGATAGACAGAGTTTTACCCTCGGTGGACACACCTGCAGGTACTATAATAGAAACTACTAGGTAATCTCTTGGCGGACACGCCCGCGAGATACCTGGAGAACAGATAGACAGAGTTTTACCCTCGGTGGACACACCTGCAGGTACTACAGTAAGACTACTAGGTGATCTCTTGGCAGACACGCCGGCGAGATACCTTAAGAACAGTTAAACCCAGTAATGCAAATAAATACGATAGTTAGTTTGTCTCACCAAGTGTTTTTCGGCATCGGGGCTATAGAAATAGCAACGGAGAATACGGAGAGTATAGAGAATACGGTGCAGTCTTTTGCTTCAAGCTAACGGTGATCGACTGTGTGTTGATAAGAGATGTAGGCCCTTTTTATATCAATCGGGGTATAGGTGAATACATGAGTAAAACAAAGATAAAAATACTATCCAAACCGATTTTTGGTTTTGACTAGATAACGGACAGAAAATATCGGCAGAGACTAGTATTTTTGGTCGATGACCTGACTTTAACAATTCAAAAAAACAAAAATGAATCGTCCGGGCTCGAACCATCGACCCACAGATCCGTAGTCGGCTACGCTGACGCGCCGCTACGGCTTACTTATAATATAACATACATCTTAACATATAAATAACGAGGGTTTTTAACACCCTCCTCTTACTTCGGCAACAAAAAGAAAAAAACAGTATCATGTACCCCCTTAAAAAATATATAATATAAAAAAAACCATAAAAAAAGAAAAAAGACAAACTTAACAAAAAAACAAAACAGAAATAAACTCCACAAAAAAAAGTCTCTTATTCGCGGATCACTGGTATGTATTTGACGCCCCCGTCCTCGCGGGGCACCAGGATCCGCACCCTTCGGTGGTGCTGTTTGTTTTCGGGGATGAGTGTGTTGTAGGCCTCCAGGGGCGCGGCCTTCGGGGCTGCCGGGGTGGTGGTCTTCTGCGACCAGTTGGGCAGGGGTGCTAGGGGCGTGGAGTACCGGTCTTCGGGGCCTCGATGGGTGACGTCGTCAGGTTGAGGACGTCCTGGTGAACCCATGCGAGTCTCTCCCTCAATTGGGGTGGGGTCGTCGGGGCGGGGTGGGGCTGCTTTGGTTTGGGCCGGGGGTTGGGTGCGACAGTTTTGGTTGGCGCTGGCCGCGTCGGGGGGCGCTTCTTTAGCGCCATTGATGGCGCTGCTGGGCGAGGTAACGGCCTCGGAAGGTTGGGCCTCCAGGCCCGGACGCCGGGTGGTCGGTGGCCCCGCTTAAACACCACCACGGGTGGGGCCTTGAATGTGGCCATCATTCGCGGTGGTCCCCGGGGTGCCGGCTAGGGCAGGGGCTGGGGCAGCCACCGGTTGACTTCCCTCATCTCGGGGGAAGTGATGGGAGACAGCTCCCGGGTGCCCCTGGTGGGGGTTGACGTCCCATCCGGAGGTGTACTGCGAAAAACAAAGATTAGTTGTGGTACTTTTTTAGATCTTTAATATGTATGCGCCGTAGTGTTTTCCTTGCTCCGTTCTCTAGGTCGTAGACCTGAGGAGAAACTCGGTTCTTCAAGGTCCAGGGACCGGAGTATCTTGGTGCTAGTTTGGCGGCAATGCCGCGGGTTGCGATGGAGAGCGGATGCTCCCTTCGGAGGACGAGTTCCCCAGGTTGGAACTGCCCGGCTCGTCTGCGCAGATTGTAGTGATGCGCCTGCCCGGTGGCCGCTCGGGCGATGTTGATGCGCGCCAGGACCTGGGCAGATTTCAGAGCCCTCATCTTCTCTAGGTGGTGCTTTGGCACACCTTCTTCTTGTACATCTTCGGAGGCGACTTTCCCGTGGGTGTTTGGAAGTAGGAGTTCACTCCCAAAATTCAAGTAAGCAGGCGAATAGCCAGTGCTGGTGTGTCGGCAGGAATTAATGGCTAGAGTGAATTCTGGCAGGTGAGCGTCCCATGTTTTATGGTTGTCTCCGCAATATTGCGCGAGCATCGGTTTCAGTACGCGGTTGACCCGCTCGACGGAGTTGGCCTGAGGCGTGTAGGGCGGAGTTAACTGGTGGCGGATTCGGTAACTGTCTAGTGTCTGCCTGACCAAGTTGTTGTTGAATTCCGTCCCATTATCCGAGATGAGGATTTTCGGACATCCGTAACGGCAGATAACTAGCTCCCGTAAGGCTTTGGTTATCGTAGTCACGGTAGATTTGCGGAGTGCCCTGCACTCGACCCACTTGGTCATGCCGTCTTGGAAGGCGATGATATATTCGTGGCCACTTGCGGTACGGGGTAGTGGTCCCACAATATCGGTACTCACCACCTCCCAGGGTTTGGTGATACGCGGCGGTTCCATGGTTCCACCCATGGCGTTCTGTGTAGCCTTGTAGGTCTGGCAACTTTGGCACCGCCGTACATATTTTGTGCCGTCGCGGAACATGCCCGCCCAGTAGTATCATAGGGCCAATCTCGCCAGTGTTTTGGCGACGCCCATGTGCCCGGCCTCTGGTCGGTCATGAAATTCAGTGAGGCCCTGGAGCCGGTCTCCCGTCGGGACGCATCGTTTCCAGGCCCGTTCGGGTTCGGTGTCGGAAAGGTCGGTCGGGTCCCAGAATTTCCGATGCAGCTGGTCCTGGATGACTTGGTATTCGGGATGATCTTGAGGTTTTTCCCTTACGTCGGCTATGTTATGGTCGTACCATGAGCAGCCGGTGGTGATGGTGGCAAGGCTGGCCAGTGGTTCGGTAGTAGGGGGTGGCATTCTGCTGAGGGTGTCGGCTAGATGGTTCAGTGCCCCTTTCCGATATTCCACTTCGAAATCGTACTGTTGCAACAATACTGCCCAGCGGGCGAGGCTGCCGGTCGGGTTTCGTAGGGTGTTCAAGCAACGTAACGCTTGGTGGTCGGTGACCACCGTAAACTGTTACCCCTCTAGATACATCCGCATCTTTTGTATGCCCCATACAATGACTAGACATTCTTTTTCGATGACGGAGTAATTTTTCTCAGCGGGGGAGAGGGATCGGCTAGCGTAGGCGATCACGTGCTGGTTCTCATTCGTACCCTGAATTAAAGCAGCCCCTACTCCGTAATCAGATGCGTCGGTTTGTAAATAGAACCGCTGGTGGAAATCGGGACAGGCGAGTACTGGTGCTGTGGTAAGACAGCTTTTTAACTGGTCGAATGCTCGTTGCTGTTCGGTGCCCCAGTTCCAGGGTCTCTGTTTTTGCAACAGCTGGGTAAGTGGGGCTGCTTGTCGCGAGAAATCGATGATAAACCGTCGATACCATGAAGCAGCGCCGAGAAATTGTCGTAGCTGGCAGACATTGCTTGGCGGTGAAATCTGCGTGATGGCCTCGACTTTCTCCGGGTCGGTTTGTATACCATCTTTAGTAATGACGTGCCCGAGGTATTTGATGGATCTAAGGCCAAATTGGCAATTCTGGGGGTTTATTCGTAGGTTCGTGTTTTTCAGTCGTCGGAAAACCTACCGGAGGTGCTTCATATGGTCTTGCATGGTGTTACTGACGACGACGATGTCGTCCAGGTAAGCGAACGCATGCGGTTCCATCTCTGGCCCGATGATCCGGTCTAGCAGCCGCTGGAAGATTGCGGGGGCAGCGTGTAGCCCAAACGGCATGACCCGAAATTGGAAAAGGCCGCGGCCCGCCACGGTGAAGGCCGTGAGGGGCCGGCTGTCGGGTGTGAGCGCTACCTGCCAGTATCCGTTTTTCAGGTCGATTGTTGAAAAGTATTTTGCGGCCCGTAGTTTGTCGAGTATTGCGTTGATGTATGGAAGTGGATACGCGTCCTTCTCGGTGACCTCGTTTACCTTACGGAAGTAAATACAGAATCGTGGTTTTCCATCTTTCTTTCGCACGATTGCGGTCGGTGAACTCCATGGACTTCGGGAAGGTTCGATTATGCCCTCGGACCACATTTTATCCACTTCTTCGTTGATAACATGCTGCATTTTCGGATTGCGTGGCATGTATCGTTGCTTTATAGGTTGATTGTGTTTCAGGCGGATCTGGTGTTCTAGCAAAGGGGTAACCCCTTTCAGTTCCTCAAACTTTGGAAGTTCCTGTTTGAGGAGGTCGGCCAACTTATCTTCGTCAGGGCGTTCTGCCTCGGTTGTGATTTTTGCGAGTACGGGCTCTGGGCGAGTTTTTACCGGTGTACTCAATTTCGGGGAGGCGGAGGAATGTAACGCCGCGATGGATGCAGCCGGCCGGTCGAACGTGATTTGCTGTTTCCATGGGTGGATTGTCATTTTGAAGGACTTCATGATGTCCATCCCCAGGATCATGTTCGTGGTCAGTGACAGTAGGCTCAAGAGCCGGACTCGTCTCCATATGCCGGCGATAACGCATCCTATTGTGATCGCTCCGTTAATCGGTACAATGCTACCATCAGCCATTTGTGCCTGAGCTAGTGGTTTTTTCCAGCGGGTTGGCTATATCGCGGTATTGGTCCGCGATTTCTGAATTTATGTAGGAGTTGGTGGCCCCGGTGTCTAACAGCGCTACTATGGGCTGGTCTTTGATACGGACTTCGATGTACAGGCGGTTGTCTCCTGTTTCTTGACACTTGAAGGAGGGTAGGGGATGCGTGTGAACAACATCAGGGATTACTCTGCCGAACTGACCCTTCCCTGATGTGGGACAGGGCGGTTGGCATTTCCCGCCGTGGTAATACCGCAGCAGTCCCGGGTTAGCACTTCGCGGCGACCACATTTGGAACAGAACTTTCTCTGTGGATTTCGGCATCCGGTCCGAAAGTGTCCTGTCTCTCCACATCTCCAACAAGTTGGTGGGCTTCCCTCGGTGGTACGTAGGGCGGGTGTGACTGGGGCAAGACTAGATAACGGACAGAAAATATCGGCAGAGACTAGTATTTTTGGTCGATGACCTGACTTTAACAATTCAATATATATATATATATATATATATATATATATATATATATATATATATATATATATTAGCCCAAAGGCGTCAGGTTGTACCAGACCCTAATAAATATACGAATGTCTTAAAAATTCTAAAATAACTTTAGTGTAGTGGATTCTACGAGAGAGTCTTTACTATTTTCAAATACATTTGACCAATTTTAAGAAGACTCAAATAAATAACGTATTTGTATTATTTCTGCTATACGATGGAATCAAAAGCTATGTTTAAAAAGGTAAAGCAAGATGCGTAGAACATCTTTTCGGAAAAAAAGGGACCATTGTTGTTTGGGTGGTTTCTGAGATTCCGCGTGGTATACTTGTGTACCCAGGGATTTAACATGCGATTTTTCAATTTTACATTATCTAATACAAAAAATATAAAATTGAAAATTTTACATTTAAATTAATAAACATAAATAAATGTGTATGGTTTTTATTACTGTAGAAATTAGTTTCAAGTGGGAAAAACTGTTTACATACGTGTACGAAAATATGTTACAGCACAATATACTACAGTACAATATAAATAAATAAAGAAATTGCCTACTAAAAATAAATAAATAAAATAATTGATTATGCGTTGAAACCATAGTCTTGTTTTAAAAGTATAACACCCGAAACCATGCAATATGTGTAGATTTTACAAAAAAAAAAAAAAAACATATATATATATATATATATATATATATATATATATATATATATATATCAATATAAATAAATGAAAGCAATTGAAGATTAAAAATAAATAACTTATTTGTATTATTGTTGATATACGATGGAATCAAACGCTATGTTTAAAAGTTCCCGAAAGAGCATAGAATATCATTTCTTTTGTTGCGAAACGTATATAAGCGGCCCGCATTTTAAGGGTAGGTACTCAGTGTTATTCGATCAGTAGACCAACGATGAATCCGCAAAACAAACCGATGCAAGCTGTCCAGCCGTGTCGCATTCGACCAGTCAGGTAAATAAAATTTAATAATTTCAATGTTAAGATATATTTTTATTTTACATTGTTAGTATTTATTATGATTATTTACTTTTTTTTTTTTTTACTTTGCTTATAAGAATCTTGGAGACTGTGTATGTCATAAGCGAGGAGGAGGCCGAGGAGACCCCAGTCGTCAACGAAGTAGATGACGACGACGTCTCGATGGAGGGTCCGGCGTCCCCATCCGAGTCTATGGAGTTTTCGGCTCCATCCACCACCGACGACGACGACGATGGCGATCACGCCCAGCCCGATTTTACGGCACCGGGCGTGTGGGGTGATCGGGAAAGTCCCAGTACGGCGGACGTGTGGACTTTACCCGACGACGGCGTAGGTTCCGAAGTTGCCGTGGCGGCTTCAATGCCCGACAGGTTGCGGAACCTTGACTCGCCGACGGCTGACGCCCCCACCCCCCAGGTAGATTCAATCTACCTTCGTTTAGGGGGCTTGATGCAGACAAGTTGCTTCGTCGTGTTACGCTGCAGGTAACACTTACTTTATATATCATTGTAGGGATTAGTCCCTACAATGATATGAAATGTGAGTTGAGGATTGCACGGGGA
The DNA here is from genome assembly GCA_944738965.1 of Nebria brevicollis. Classification (NCBI taxonomy): domain Eukaryota; kingdom Metazoa; phylum Arthropoda; class Insecta; order Coleoptera; family Carabidae; genus Nebria; species Nebria brevicollis. The sequence continues at coordinate 9,469,232 of OX122899.1, forward strand.
CAGCAAATTATCTGTTTCAAGGACTGCCGTATACTAGCTGAGACAATGCGGTGCATGGGAGATTGCCTTAGGCAGGGTCTCGGGGAAGCGACTGTATTTTTCCACGAGACATGTGGCATCAGCATGACACTCATGGACCGCACCGGTGTTGAGCTAAGTAGGGACGGGCACCACATCCTCCTTGACGAGAAGGATGTTAAAATGTGTGAACAAGTGTTGTGCCGTGCGGCGGTGGCGGAGGACAATTTAGTGCTTGAGGAAGACGCGTTTTTCAACGGGTATCTTCGCTTCGTGCAGTACTGCGCGCTGTACGAAGTGAGAACTGGTAGACAGTGTAACGTGTGTGAAAAGTTATGTGATTTAGGGGGTGTGCAAAAATTTTTAAAGGATTTTTGGGACATGTATAGATTGTATAGTTTTAAATTAAGTCTAGATATAAGGTTTGTGAAGGATTTTATAAATAGTGAGAATAGGTTAGTTGTATAGATTTAGCATTAATTTTAAGATGTAAATACTAAATATTTTATTAGATTTAGAATTAATTTTAAGGTGTATATAATAATAAAAATTTTATTAAGCATATTTTGACGCGTACATTATTGATAAGTTCACAAATTTTTATAACAGTTTACAGAAAAATAGCATTCGAATAATCCCTTAGCATACCTATCATTTTTCAACTTATTTATATTGCAAAATTTAAACAATTTTACGAATTCCTTAAGGGGTGATGCCTACCTGCGAGGCTGAAAAAATGCGGAATTTCGGGATTTTTTTTTCTCGAAATCGAAACAAGATAGGAAACTGCAATTAAACCAGTTTATTGGTTGTACATTGGTCTTTAATTACGAATTTTTTCCACCTCTTTGAACCACCTGGGGGCCCGTGGCGCAGCTCCCTGCAGAAGACCTTTTTCAAAAGGCGTTTGGCGGTGACCGCGTTTGCATGTGTAAAAATCATCTGATATCAAAATTTTCAATGGCGCTGCATTAAGAATGAGTAAAAGCGGTCGTTGATCGTTGGGTTTTGAAAAAAAATTTTTTTTGAGAAAATGGCGGCCTCCTGAATGAAAAAGTCATTTTTTCGAGGCAAAAAAGTGTCTTTGATCGGCTGTAAAAAATCGAAAAAGCCTTTTTTAATTAAAAATATCGCGAGTTTTATATTTAGTCTTAACACGACTGAGTGATGGTCGCGAATGAAGACGTTTTTTTTTTCATTCGCTTCTTTATACGTCCTGCGCCGGAAAGAAGTGTATCCACTTTTTCTACAGCTTTGCGTTTCAAGTTACTCTTTGCCTCGGTTAAACGATTCTGGAACGCTTCTTTGACCGGACGATTTTCATTGAGATCTTCGAGGAAATTTATTCCAGTACTAACTGCTTCCCGTCCAACAGCTCCCACCCCTTTTTTTATCAACGGCATAATTCGTCTGAATAAACCACTGAAGAAACTTCCCAGCCCGTGGCCTCTCTGGAAAGCAGCCCCTCGTTATACAACTGTTCCTATACCAGAACCTGCTTGTCGATTATAATAATTTGATATGGACAGCCACTCATTTTTTTTTTAATGTTATTTACGTCGTCGAAAGTGAAGTATCACACACAGTGTACCCGTTTCAAATGATGCAGCACTACCTATGTCTGTCCTTATATCAATTTCAATGCGATCAAACTCTGTTCTCAAGAGAAGAACATAGTGTGGCTGGGTATAAATAACCGATTTATTTCCTCCATATACATAATTTTGAATATCAACGCTTACGATTCTTATTAACGGACCCACGACATCGCTCACAAACTGCGGTTCAATCAAATCACAGTAAATGAAGAGTTGCGATGGTATTCCCGCTAAAATATTGTACGGTTTTTTTGCAATTGATTCACTAGTAATATCATCGGACGGGTCATACCCCAACTGCTTCATTAATCTTGGCGACAGTTTACACAGAAAAAAAAGATTTGAAAAATATCCTAATACTCTAGATAATTTATCTAATGATCGTCATTGATTTTCAGCCTTCTAATTACAATAGTTGATTTATCTAATTAGGAATAGTCAACTCATCTAATATATACATATACCATATTATCTACTTAACTAGTCAAATTATAAAATAGAAATAGTTAGTTTATCGAAAGATGATTTGTTATTTTAACAAAAACAGTACGTACATTAACTATTTAGTATAGATGAATAAACTAAAAATAACAGAAAACTTATCTATTTAAAATAGATACAAAATCCTTTTAAATATTTAAATAGTCTAATGTTATTAGAAACTTTAAATAATTGGAATATATTAATCAACTAATAATGTTAGAAGTTTTCAATATAAATAAATTCATGAATTATCTAATTATATTGGTTTATAAAATAATCTAAAACATATAAATTTAGTAAGAAAAATTATTTAAATAATAAAAAATTACATAATAGTTACATATACTGTTACAAAAATGGTGGTTTAACTTAATTATATGTGCACAATAATTAATTCTTTTACAACATCTGGAACGAAACCTTACAAATGCATCTGACGAGGTTCGTTCGGATTTCTAATAGAAATTGGAAGGGACTCAACCCAGCTTTGAACTGTATTTACTTCTCTTGTGGCTAATGTGTTTCAAAACCCTAAAATGGATTAGTTTCATTAATTATATACATAAATATATAAAAACGTGTCAGAATCCTTTATTTTGACAAACATTCTTAGGTTATATTTTATCACAAAATCAACATTAACTTACCTTTGAAATCACGTATCCGGGCATCTAAGTCGTTCCCACTCATCAATGCATTGACCCTCACTCATTATGTTCAAAATATGTTTGGTGCACAGACAACGCGAATATGGTACATATGTTACACAACATTATTCCGTTGAAGATTACTAAACTACGCAGTTAAACAAGCAACGTATTCAAATTGATCTAATTCTTTAGATATATTATCTAATTGCATTAGTTAAAACCCCCAATAATATTCTACTATTCCATTATTATCTTTATAAGTTCCATATATTTTAAATAGACGAATCATCAACAACTATAGATGAATCATCAAATTTTCAGTATTTGAAACAACTACATATATTGGCTGAAAGTCCATTTTAATTTGTTCTCCGAAACATATATTTTAAGTAGAAAAAACATCTATATTTTTAGTTGCACAGCAAAAACGAACATTAGATAATTGATCTATTTTGTAGAATAGCCAGCTAAAGTTTTAAATGCTCTAATTTTTTAGGGAAAACAGCTAATGTATTAGGTCAAATAACTATTGTTTTATTTGAACGACCTATATTTTTAACTAAAAATATCATATATTCTTCATTAGATAATTCATCTATTCAACTTTAGTTGTTCTAACTAATATTATAGATATTTTAGCTAATGTAGAAACAACTAATTGCAATTAGTCAAATTCTCTAAAGTTTTTCTTTCTGTGTAATAGAATGAAATTTGTCGACGGTGTATGAGGCTTGAATTCTTTTCAAGTTCAAATTAAGCGAGAACTGTATTTCATTTCTCCGAAGAAAATCACTCTCATTCAACTTCTTCAAGATATCAAAAACCGATACATAATTTCCAACGGATATTGTAACTCTCTCTATAATTTCTTCATATACCTTTGCAATAACAGTGCCCGGTGGTAGAGTTTTTTCTTTTTATTTTCAAAATCATTAAAAGTTGGTACCATTGTCGGAGTAAATATTCATTGGTTTACCCCGACGAGCCATAAATCGTTTAAGTGCATTTATGAAAGTTTCTGCGGTTAGATCGCTCACGAGCTCTATGTGCACGGCTTTGATCGCGAAGCAAACTAAAATAGCACCGTACGTTTTTATTGTCTTGCTGTTCCTTCTTCTGCCATCGCGCACATAGATTGGTCCAAAATAATCTACTCCGCAATTTGTAAATGGACGCGCAGGTGTGAGCCTAGTTTCTGGCAGATCACCCATAATGTTTTCGGTAGCTTTAGGTGCCGCCTTAAAGCAGGTAACACACTGACGAATGATCTGCTTGATAGTATTACGAGCGCCTATTGGCCAGTATTTGATTCTTATGGCAGCTAATGTAGCTTGACATCCGGAATGCAGTTGCCTGATATGCTCACGCCGTATAATTAGTTTTGTAATGTTATGAGCTTTCGGAAGAACAATAGGATGTTTATGCGCATACGATAATGATGAATTCCGTAGCCTACCGCCTACTCTTATAACACCCTGGTTATCTAGAAATGGATGGAGTGAAAGAAGAACACTTTTTTCGTGAACCTTATTGGAAATTTCTAATTGTTGTATTTCTCGCGAGAAACACTCTGCTTGATTTCTTTAGATTATATAAGTGATGGAATTGTGCATTTCAGTGGGTGATAGAGGTCCGATTTTAATCTTTTCGCATGATTTATTTCTTCTTAGCATAAGATTACTCGTAAACCGGAAGTAATATGCTATGATTCGAATGAGTTTGCTCAAATCTGAGTACTTGCACAAATCAATATCATTTTCATTAATGGTTGAGGTTGCAACAATTACGCGTTGCTCGGGAAGGTCCTCTGGTTGAATGTATGTAGGCATTGCTTTAGCCAAAAAATCAGACGTTTGCAACCATTGAGGCCCTTGCCACCACAAGTTATTATTCAGTAACTCTTCAGGTGATTTACCACGCGATATAATATCCGCGGGATCATCCGAAGTGCTTACATGAAACCATCTATTAGTATCCGTGTGTTCCTGTATTTCGTTGACACGATTGGCAACAAAAGTCTTCCAAGTCCTTGCTGTAGCCTTGATCTAAGATAAAACAATGGTTGAATCAGTAAAATAAAAAATTTGATTTGGAGAAAAAATGATCGAGTCCAGGACTTTTTTCATTAGCCGACATAATAATAATGCACCACAAAGTTCTAATTTTGGCATCGATATGCTTTTTAGCGGAGCGATTCGCGATTTTGAGCACATTAATTGGCTCGTATGGATGGTTTTATGAGTTGTTCGAATGTAGATGCATGCTCCATAGGCAACTTCGCTGGCGTCGCAAAATCAACTAAACATGATTGATTTGTTGAGCTTACCCAACGAGGTATCATTAATTGGTTTAATAGTGACAATTTGTTTTTATAGTGAAACCAAGCTGATTCGATTTTAAGAGGAACTGATTCGTCCTAGTTTAAATTTAATTGCCATAAATCTTGCATAATGATTTTGGCCACCACGATTATTGGTCCAACTAAACCAAGAGGATCAAATATTTGCGCTATATTTGATAATATAGTTCTTTTCGTTGTTTGCTGAGGTTTTGTGACTTCTGGAATGGAGAAGCTGAGAACGTCTTTGAAGGAATTCCATTGTAGACCCAATGTTTTCACGGTTTCGTTTTTGTCTAGCCTAACTACAGAATATTCCGTTGCATCCGTCGTTAGGGCTTGGATTAATTGAGGACAATTGGACACCCATTTTCGTAGTTCCAAACCACCCTTTTCAAGCATGGCACTTATTTCATCGCGTATTCTTTCAGCTTCGTGTATAGTGCTAGCACCAGTTAACAGATCGTCAACATAAAAATCTCTAATTGTGATTGCGGAACCAATTGGATAGTTGTTTTCTTCTTCTTGTGCTAATTTATGCAGCGATCTGATAGCCAAAAATGATGCTGGTGCGGTTCCGTACGTGACCGTCAATAGGTCATATTCCTTGATTTATTCATTTTTATGGCCTCGCCATAAGATACGCTGTAAGCTGGTTTGAGATTCATGCAGTAAGACTTGGCGGTACATTTTCGCGATATCAGCGGTTAGTACAAATTGATGCGTTCGAAATCTTAGTATGATTGATATTAGATCTTGTTGGATTACAGGTCCGACCATTAATGCGTCATTTAAAGATAATCCAGTTGTTGACTTGGCAGAACCGTCAAAGACAACACGCAGTTTTGTTGTTAGACTGGTTTGTTTTAGGACAGCGTGGTGAGGCAGGTAGAAGTTTGGCAAGCTTTTATTATCAGAAGTAACCTTTAGGTGTCCCAATGCCTGGTATTCATAAATAAAGCTCGAATATTGTGTTTTAAGGTCAGAATTTTTGTCCGATTTTCTTTCAAGTGCATAAAATCTTTTTAATGCTTGTGTTTTTGAGTCACCCAGCCTTTCGATCATTAGGGGTTTAGTGGGTAATTTAACTACAAAGCGACCTTGCTCATTTCTTTTATAAGTAGATAAAAAATGATTTTCGCATTCTAATTCTTCGGGTGTATAATTAGGTTTAGTAAGAGCATACTCCTCAACCTGCCAAAAACGAGTTAGTTTTGAATCTAATTGTCGCTCATTTATTGATAGATTACAGCTAGTGATTTTTGATATTTGATTACTGCAAATAATAGGACCAAAAACAATCCATCCAAAATGCGTTTTTTGAAAATAGGGTTGGCTCTTCCCTGTCTTAATTTGACCCACACACATGAGCGCCCAGAATAGCTCTGCACCGATGAGCATATCAATTTTGTCTATTACATTAAATTTTGGATCTGCTAGCTTAATATTTTTTGGAATGGTGATATGAGTTTTAGCGATGGAATTGGAGGGTAAATTTTCAGTGATTCGATGCAGAACAAGACATTGAATGCTAGCAGAAAATGCATTTAATCTAGATTTGATTGTAGCGTTAACTGTGCTGCTTACACTGGAAATGGATTTATTTATACCAACAACTGGAATTTGCACTGCCTTTTTGTTGAGACCAAGTTTTGTTACTAACTCTTCTGTTATAAAACATGATTGAGAGCCAGAGTCAAGAAGTGCTTGACATTCAAGAGGATTTCCCTTGTTATCATACACATTAATTACGGCAGTAGATAGTAATATGTGTTGCATATACGCTTGCGCTTGATATGATTGACTTGTGATTGTAGCTGAGGTAATAGGTGAAACGTGAGATATGGATGCATCTGAATTAGCGTTTTCTTTATGCAGCAAAGTATTGTGACGCTTACCGCATTTTTTACATCCACGAGATTTGCAGAGATTCGTACTATGATTGCATCGCAGGCAATTTATGCATAGTTTCTTAGATTTTGCTTCATTGAATCGTTGATCAGCGGACAGACTTATGAATTTACCGCATTGATAAATCGAATGAGATTCAGTGCATAAAGGACATTCAGTATTATAAGTTGACACATTTGCAGAAGTGAACCTTTTTATTTGAGGTTTGTTATTGTGCATAGTAATATTTAATTTGTCAGTTCTGGATATAGCATCTAAGATTTGACATCTTTGTGATAAGAAATCTGTCATGTTTTTAAATGTTGGGATTTTGTTTCTAGGTAAATTGGTTTCCCACGCCTTATTAGTAATAGGATCCAATTTTGTGGTAATTAGATAAATTAGCATATCATCCCATTGGTCAGCCGGGCGTTTTATAGATTTTAGAGCGCGAACATGTTTTATAATACCATCTAAAATTTTACGCAAGCCAAAAAGATTTTCTTTATGAAGCACAGGCAGATCATGCAAAGCTTTGATATGTTTTTGAACAATAATGCGTTATTATCATATCGATCTTGTAGCATTGCCCAAGCGGAATTATAATTATCTGCACTTATTTCTAATGACTGTAATATATCAGCGGCGTCAAACTTCAGAGCAGCTTTTAAGTAGTGGAACTTTTCAATTGGTAATATAGACGAATTTGAATGAATTAGCGAATAAAATTTACAATTTATTTACAAGAAAAAACACCAAATGCGTTACACAACACTAAAACTATGAATAAAGTTAAATTTGTTTAATATGCATGAGACATATTACATTGTTTATGTTAATTTTTGGTTTGGGCTCAAGAACTGTGTATTTAAGTTGATTTGAACTCTTGCGAATCTATACCAGACTGGCTTTGAAAATAGTGTAACTCTCAGAAGGGACAACCCCCACCAAGTTATCTTGTCAGATATGAAAATACCAGATGGTCACCAGGCAACTTTGTACAAACGGCATTCTAAGAAAATTTTATAACTTAAGTCCCAAACCATGCAGACTGTCACGTTTTGGCCGTTGAATGCAATTAACAGAAATCTGTATAGTAATAAAAATAAATAACTTTAAAACCTTGAAGGTTCGAGACCTGAACAGCACCTATAAATAATTGGCTTCACTCGTTATTCAGTCAAGTGGATGTTTATCTAAATCAAAAACTGGTATCACCTCCCAACAACACGTACGCGTATCGTTCATATATTGAAACACTTCTTAACTATGAACTGCTAGACATCGAAAAAGCTTTCGAAAAGCTTTGGGTAGCAGGGCTCATGGCCAAACTAATAAGAACCCAGTTTCCCCAAATCCTAATAAAATTCATCCACTCCTACTTAACTGATAGATCCTTCCAAACCATAATAAATAACACATTATCATCCTCAAAACCCATAATGGCAGCAGTTTCCCAAGGCAGCGTCCTTGGACCCAAACTATGCAACCTGTATCTAAGCGACTTCCCCACATTCCCAAACACGAACACTGCTCTGTACGCTGACGACACAGCCATCTACGCGTACTCGTTCAGTGCGCAGGTGGCTAAAAAGCAGTTACAAATACACGAAAATATCTTACAACGCTACTGGGAGAAGTGGAAATTTAAAATCAACGCCACTAAAACCGAAACCATAGTCTTCTCATGCAAATTCACACAAAACATAGTCCTAACACCCTTACAAATATACAACCAAAAAATCACACCAACGAATACAGTGAAATACCTTGGAACACACCTACACCAAATATTACGCCATGGTCCACACATATCACAGCCGATTAGAAAATACCCAACACGTCATTAGAAACCTATACCCGCTCTTTGTGCCAAGCAGTTCCCTCTCAACCAAAAACAAAATCCTAATATACACCGCCATGATTCGCCCCATATTTACATACGCAGCCCCAGTCTGGTATAATGCTTCAATAACCTCACTACTACCATTGCAGCGTCTCCAGAACAAGTGCTAACGCCTGACCACCAGCTCTGGAAGGTACACACGCATAACATACCTACACGAAATCACAAACATCCCATACGCAAAACACATCACTAAACTACGACGTGACAATACTACAATAACCTTAAATCATAAACTCCCTTATCAAACGCTACCCATATTTACGGAAAGCCTCCATGAGCCGAACTCGTAACACAGACACACATAACAACACTTCAACACACAACACACATCACTATCTAACAATAAAGCCAACCACAAATACAAAACATACCGCGTAAACTTAATGTCCATACAATCATCAATAATGTTAATTTTTTTAATTTAGTTAAGTTAGTTATTAAGTTTTAGATAAAATGCCATGCATTAAAATGGGTATTTGTTTCCCCTTTTCCCATAAAACACAATCCTAACACATAAAAAATGTAAATCAAACTGTAACACACACAATAACACATTATTTAAGGGCTGATGCCTACCTGCAATGGTTCAAAAAATCGATTTTTTGTTTATTGAGGAATTCAAAAGTGTACACATTGAAGAATATTTTTCCAAAGTTTCATGTCGATTGGAAACAAATTGTCGAAGTTATGCGAGATTATGTAAAAGTACTCGACACCCCTGCCGGAGCAAGTAGCGCGCGCCAGCTGTGCACGGAACAAAGCGTGCGTACTGCTGCCCAAATAGAAAAGAGGCGATATCTCGAAACCACTTTTTCAAAGTCGGTGACCGCGATAACTCAACTTGTATTCATTTAATTTGAACGAGTCTTTGCGTCCCCTATCAGAAACCTTTTTTTCTAGTCGATGATCGTTCGAATTTTGCCTATTATTTATTTTCGATTTTTTACAGCCGATCAAAGCCACTTTTTTTGCCTCGAAAAAATGACTTTTTCATTCAGGAAGCCGCCATTTTCTCAAAAAAAATTTTTTTTTTCAAAACCCAACGATCAACGAACGCTTTTACTCATTCTTAATGCAACGCCATTGAAAATTTTGATATCAGATGATTTTTACACATGCAAGCGCAGTCACCGCCAAACGCTTTTTGAAAAAGGTCTTCTGCAGGGAGCTGCGCCACGGGCCTTCAGGTGGTCCAAAAAAGTGGAAAAAATTCGAAATTAAAGACCAATGTACAACCAATAATTTTTTTTTTCAGCCTCGCAGGTAGGCATCACCCCTTAAGCATACAACGCAAAAAACACACATACTCAGATATACACTCTCTTAGTGAGTAGGAGCTCTGACAAAACCAGCCATGTTTTCCAAACGTTAATTTTTAAGAAATAATGTATCATTATTAGCAAAATGATTAAAGAAAACTCAAAAGGAATGAATGGACGTGATGCTAAAACCTCCCATCTTACATCTTTATGGTATGCTGATTCTGCTGGTAAAATAGATGCAAAAGTAGATAATAATAATGGGTATGAGAAACGTAAAAAATTCGCTGCAAAGAGTCGGAATATTGATATGATGGGTCATTGACATGCCGACATTTTTAACCAAGAAAAGTTTCTAATCAATGGTGTAGAAATGCGACTCCTACGTTCAAGGGATGGTTTTAATCTGCTATCAGATGCATCAAATTATAAAGTTCAAATAACAGAAGCTACACTTTTGGTGAGACATATGAATATTAATCCTACTGTCTTATTAGCACACAATAAAACTCTCGAAATGACAACGGCTAAGTAACCTATTACAAGAGCAGAATGCAAAGCGATTACTATACCTGCGGGAGTTCTGGGAAAATCTCTGGATAATATATTCCTTGGACAATTTCCGAAACGATGTGTATTTGGTATTGTGGCTAATACATAAAATCCATTCAATTTTCAACACAATAATATGTATTTTTTATCGATTTGTATGAATGGTCAGCAAATTCCGTCTAAAGTGTTGCTGCCATGTTTTAAGACTCGACAAACATATATTCAAATGTACAATACACTTTTCTCAGGGACCGGCATTCATTTTTCAAATGAAGGAAACTCTATAAATAGAGAAGACTATCCAGAGGGATTTTCTCTAATTGCATTTGATTTAACTCCGGATCTATCAGCGAATAGTATGTCACACTGGAAAATAACCCGTCACGGGTCGCTACGATTTGAATTTACCTTTGCAATGCGTCTTACAGAAACTGTCAGCTGCATTATTTATTCGGAATTTGATAATATTATCGAGATTGATAAGAATCGGAATGTGGTAGTTGATTTTGGTGGTTAACCATACGAGCACGTTTTGTATAAATATGAACAGTTTCTTACTTTCATATTAGTTTTTTCTTTCTTTCTACCTTAATTCGAAATGGGTGTAATATTAGATTTTCAAGGAGTTAATAAAGAATTTGTAGTTAAAGAATTAGCATCGAGACGCGTTCCACAAATAAGTGGTTGCAATCTAATCATCCTGGTCTGGACTGGGATAGCGGATTGGTTGAATATGCAAACCTTCAGCCTTTATTACACGATATCTGTGATTTAGCAGATCTCAATTGTCCTTCGTTAGAAAAATTGAAAACACATAACGAATGTGTTGTTACAAAGTGTGTTATACCATCCACGCATAAATACAAGCTATGTGCTATTTCGAACGTACTGATTCTAAGAAACTGGTATAATACTAATTGTAAAGATGAATGCGGAATATATTGCGACGATACTGAGGAATCGATTCCGTCATGCTCAAGAATACGAAGTTAATGCTACCAATAAACTACCATACAAAGTGAAATATCCATGTGTAATATTTGTTAACACGGATCCTGACACTCTTCATGGAACACACTGGATTGCCATATTTATCGACCGTAATGGGTACGGAGAATATTTTGATTCGTATGGAAGACCGCCCCGATATTATCATCATCTGGATTTTATCAGAAGAAAATATTTACATCTGTATGCGGAAACTATCGTTTACTGTTTCTGTTATTTAAAATTGAAGGTTATACGTTACAGGAGTTTGTTAAAATGTTTAACTTTACAAATAGTAATAAGGTGGATAATAATAGATATGTAAAAGGTTATTTGAGTGTTATTTCTCTGTAAAATAAATATAAATAGTAATAAAATTTCATTATTACCCAAGATATATATTTTTTATAAAATTATTTTATTTACACTTATTGTTATTATTTGCAATTATATGATAAATTTTCTATTTTTTAAAATATATTTACGAATGTACCTACTATCTTAGTATAATTTTGTTCAATATTTTTTTGTCATCTCAAATATTGGGCGAGATATTTCGCAGAGACTGTTATTTTTTAATATTAGCTCGACCACGCTACAGTCTCTGCCCGTCCTAATCTCTGTAATAATCCGGTCCTGCAACACCCTCCTGTACATTGACCGTATCGAGGGTGACAAAAGGCGTAATCGCTCTTCAAGTGTATCAGCGTAATTTAAAACTACGCACAGCGGACTAATATTTTTTTTTCGCCTATCAACACGTTATTTCTGCGTGGACGTAGTTTTTAATTACGCCTGCCTACATAGTCCACGTTGACTCTGCCTGAGCTGAAACTGCTCTCATGACCCGTTAACCGCGCTTTCAGGTTACTCGACATACGGCGGAGCAAGTTTGACATAACCGTACAGTTATTTACAGAGATTGCATTTTTTCCCTGCACTACCCTGAACTCGGGAATAAAATTAGCTGTTGAATTTATTACAACGAGAACGTCTAAATTTTCACCGATGTTGAGTGATGTACAGAAAACCAGCGGACCTATATTACTACCATGCGCGGGTATATAAAACAAGCCTCCACCATTGTCGAGTATGGGTAGAGTGCGGCTGGCAATGTCGACAAAGACCATTTACCGCTCGCCTATCTGCATCCCCTCATCATAGGCATCGTGGACGACTTCCTCGATTAGGATTTCCTCGGTGCTGACCGTGGAGGTCTTCACTCTACGGTCTATAATACCCTCTTCTGGACACACTTGGGCGTATGTGCCATTAATGTCGTACTTCATGTTGACATCGCTGGGGTCTTCTGATTCAGATGAATATATCTTCTCCATCACCCTGAGGAATGACTCGTCTTCCGTATTTGCGTACCTCTCTGAAGATACTGTATCTAACTTCGGTGACGGCGTCGAAATATTGTTCAACACCATCATTATGTCTTCCGATGATAAAGTTCCCTTATATTCTTCTTCTTTTCGCACAATACCAGATCCACTGTCAATTGTATTTCAAAATTAGTAATAATAATTATAATATTATAATTATTATTATGATACGTGCAAATAGACACTCAAACACCACTTAAACAGTGCCAAATACTGCAGTTTATTTATTTCTCATATTATTTTCGTTATTAAATAACTGAATAATGTTGTAATTTTAATAAATAATTTTTTGTTTATTTACCTTGGTATAGAACCATCAAACACCACTCGTCCATTTACACTTTTTAAAGTGAACCTATTAGCTCCTCGCAAAGTTTGAACTTTTAAAACATCAATCTTCGACATTTTGTTGTTGATGTTGTTGTTTATGTAAATTGTAGTATTTCTAAGTGAATACTAATGCTTCCTTTAAAAATTCGGGAACATATATACGTCTTCTAGCGGTGAAGTAGGTATACATATTTTTCTCTTTCTTTCCTAAACCATCCCTTTATTATTAAACTATTTGCTGTTTCATAAAATTAATATTGCCATGCAAAATACCGTAAGCATGGAATTACTAGTATACTTATTTTGACATTACCAATATACATTACATTCCAGACATGTCTGCAGAATTTTCAATAGCTATAATTACTTCTATGGTCGGAATTGAAGAAAATATCATCCGAATACAATTATCAGCCCAAGACATACTTACAGAATGTCGTTGGCACATTAAATATATGCAAAGTTTTAAATAATGGAACAAATTTTACAATTTAATGCAAGACGTTCCGAAATAATAATAATAATATATAAATTAAAAACAAATATGCAAGCGCATAGCTATTGTAACTGAGATTTGCTAATTATAATCTCTTTTATCCTTTTCAACTTTCAATACAAAATATATAAATATATATTTATACACTCAATATTGGCTCAGGCACGCACATAAACATGAGATCAAGAAGTTTTTCGGCAATCGACTTATCTTTCTCTACATCTTCTTTAGCTGCATATATTCAGTGGCAGGTAGTTGACGATGCCCACTTCAGTGACCATTTTCCCATTCTTGTGTCGTTCGTTTCTAATGCTGTATATGATGCTGAAAAATCAACAAGTAGATGGTTGTTTGCTCTGGTGGATTGGAATTCACTTAGGAACAACCTTAAGCTACTTGATCCGTCACCAGATTTACTTGTAGAACTAAAACATCTTTCTGATTGTATTGTTTTCCGCTTCGGTTTCTATACCGAAATCTTCTGGTCGACCCAGGACCAGGTCAGTTCCCTGGTGGAATGATCAAGTTGCTGCTGATATTCGTGCAAAAAAGCGCACGTTAAAAGTGTACCGCAGAAATCCGACATTTGCACACCAAATTACTTTCAAGAAAGCACGTGCGCAAGCCAGACGCACAATTCTTATGTCTAAAACTGAGTCTTGGCGTGGTTTTGTTTCTTCAATCGGTACTGATTCCGACCAAACTACACTTTGGAAGAAAATCAGATATATGAACGGCTACAAGTAAAGTTCCCATATTCCAATGCTCCAGGTCAATGACCAAGTACACACTACTAGAGATGAGATTTGTGAGATTTTAGCAGACCAATTTGAGACTGTTAGCGTTTCGGACAATTATGCGCTTCATTTTTTGCGCGTAAAAGCGGCTAAGGAGGTTCCACTGGACTTTGACTCGGATAACACTGAATTCTACAATTCAAGTTTTTCTTTTGACGAATTTGAATTTGCACTCAGTCGTACTGCAAACACTTCTGTCGGGCATGACGACATCGCTTACACAATGCTTCGACATCTACCCGACCATTTCAAGCAAAGAATAGTGGAATTTATTAACCATCTTTGGGTTGAAAATATCTATCCAGACGTCTGGCGTGAAGCAATAATCCTACCGATCCTCAAAAAGGGAAAAGAAGTATCTCATGCTTCTAGTTATCGTCCTATATCTTTGACGTGCCATCTATCAAAGATATATGAACGTATGATCAATTCCCGACTCAGCTGGTTTCTAGAATCTCGCAATCTCATCAACAAATATCAATGCGGATCTCGTCAGTACCATTCCACCACTGACCTTCATGTGTATTTGACAAAGGCCATTCAGTCTAGTATCTTAAAACGCAACCATCTGGTGGCTGTGTTTTTTTATCTAGAAAAAGCGTTCGACATGACCTGGAGATATGGAATACTACGAAAATTACACAACTGGGGTCTACGGGGCCATCTGCCTCAATTCATAGAAAACTTTCTTTGTCGCCGTTCATTTAGGGTCCGAGTTGGAGAAACTCTCTCTTCTACACGACCGTTGCAAAACGGTATTCCTCAAGGCTCTTCC
Organism: Nebria brevicollis; assembly: GCA_944738965.1. Classification (NCBI taxonomy): domain Eukaryota; kingdom Metazoa; phylum Arthropoda; class Insecta; order Coleoptera; family Carabidae; genus Nebria; species Nebria brevicollis. Next base: position 9,484,702 of record OX122899.1, read on the forward strand.
ATAAGTGTAACTTTATTCTTGATTGCAATCAATGACATCGTTTCTACCATCCCCAATACCGTTGATTATTGTTTTTATGTCGACGACCTCACCCTCTTCACTTCGTTTCAATCTCTCGATCTCTGTCAGGAGAGATTACAACAGGCTGTAGACATTGTTTCTCTGGCCGCATCCGACCGTGGTTTTCGTTTCTCTGCGGAAAAGACATGTGCTATCGATTTTTGTCGACTACGCAAAGCACACAACTGTCCTGTTGTGACATTTTACAATAGACCAGTGCGGATTGTAGATGAGGTGAATTTTCTGGGTTTAATTTTCGACAAACGTTTCTTACTGTTGAAACACATCAACACTGTTTCTGCGCAGTGCAGAATGACATTGAATGCAATCAAGTGTATTGCCTCCACAAAATGGGGAGCCGAAAGGGACTCTTTGCTGCGCCTGTACACCAGTCTGGTTCGGTCCAGGATAGACTACGGTGCCATCATTGTGTATACAGCTAGTTTCCATCACTTGAGGAAGCTAGACAGTGCACAGAATGCTGGTATTCGAACTGTCACCGGTGCGTTTAGGACTACGCCAATTCCAAGCCTTCACTGTGAAGCTGGTGTTCCGCCACTTCACATAAGGTACATGAAACTTGGTATGAGGTACGTGTGGAAAATTCAAACGCTCACGCAGCACATAAACCACGCTATTTTCTTCAATAACGAGGAGTTAAATCGTTGTTATACGAATAGTACAACTGCCCTATACGCACTTGCATTAAAACTCCCAAGACTGTTGAATACCATCCTCAACAACCAAGGGCCTGTATTACCACGGATATATGCCGCAGTACCTCCATGGGCATCTGCAGCCTTAACAACAAATCTTGCGCTGACCAATAAGCCAAAAGCTTCCACTCCTCATGCCATATACCTAGTCGAATTCTTTATTCAGCTGCAACAGTACACAGATTTTCAACACACATATACCGATGGCTCCAAGACAGACTCTGGAACTGGCTGTGCTTTCGTGATTGACGGCGTATCTTACTCGATAACACTGTCACCCATATGCTCGGTGTATACCGCAGAGTTATATGGGATCCTCTACTCTCTTCGGCTCTCCTGTCTATCTATCGATGAGCGACGTCACCTGCTCGTCTGCACTGATTCGCTGAGTGCCATCTTGGGTATCAGTAGCAGATTTTCATCTGATCCTACTGTAGTGGACATTCGTAGGGAAATCGATAGATTGCGGAAGCTAGAGAGAGACGTCGTACTTATGTGGATACCCGGCAATCACTGTGCCGACCAGGCTGCTCTTGGGGCAGCCAAAAGCGACTATCTAGTTCGTCATCCCTTGCGCGCCGATGATGTGTTGATATCTGTGTCTGTTCAATGTCTTAAGACAAGGCAAGAATAGTGGAATAATTCCACTAGCAAATTGCGACGTGTAAAGGTGTCCACCGCTCCGCCTAACAAGGTGCGAGCAAGTAGCTATCTCACGTCTGAGACTAGTGCACACTTGTCTCACACACTTGTTCCTGTTACTTGGAGAACAACCACCGCTCTGCTCCACTTGTAACACAAGGCTCACTCTCGATCATATCTTCGAGCGGTGTCCTAGTTACAATTTGCATCGTCGCAATGCTGGTATTGAGGGCCCCTTGGCGAGTTATTAACGCAATGATGTGATGCGCATAAGTAAACTGCTAACGTTTCTACGTGCAATTGATATGTTGCATCAAATCTAAAACGTTACATTCTTTTCGTTATCTTTCCATTATTATTTATAGACAGTTAGCATTTCATTATTATTATTGTTATTATTTTTCTTTTTTCTCGAACCTTATTACTGTCGGGGCCGTAGTTTTAGGCAGTTCTCGACTGGTTTCTGCACATATCAGCAGTGCAGAGTATGCTTCACATTTGTGAATGCACAATTCATTTCCTTTACGTTCTATTTTAGCTAAAACTCTCGTTTAAGTAATTTCTCGACAGAGCTTTATTATATGCTGGTTCCTGCACATTGTACATTAAACATCTTATTACACGATCGTCTATAAAAGCGGTAATGACCTTAGTAGTCGATCCGCTATAAAAATAAAAAATAGAAAAATAATATTTATATAATAATAATAATAATAATAATAAATTTATTCGCCAAAGAGATCAAAAAAACATTCGACATATGGTAAGTCAACAACATATTATATAAAACGATAAAAGAAAGAAAAAAAAAAAATTAACATACAAGATATAGATTAAATGTGTCTTGCAAATATTCGTTTCGTGAGTAGTAACATTTCTCAATAAGTAGCTTTTTTAACTTGTGTTTAAATACATTAAAAGATACAATATATATATATATATATATATATATATATATATATATATATATATATATATATATATATATATATATATATATTGTAACGTTATCTGGGCCTGGTATTGCCCACGTAACAAAGTAACCCCTTACTAGTTTGCGTTGGTTGCCTGGTGCTCGGGCGCCTTCAGCGGTCACAGCTTTATTTTACTGCGGACGCACTTACTAGGGGGGTTGCCGGAACTAGCTGCAGCGGAAGGGTCAGGGTTTATTTTATAAATAACGATAGTATTGTTACCGGGGTTTTTATTATTCGTCTATTAAATAACCAAACATAAATAACATACAGGTTAACGGTCGGCAGCGGATGAATGGTCGAAGTTATGGCAAAATACGGCCTTAGAAACGAAATAGAAAAATAATACGCGAACCGGTAAAATTACCGGTTGGTAAAACGGTCGGAAATCTTGTCTATCTACGGCCAGGAGTACCACGGCTGCCACTAGACACGAGAAAAGAAACGCTACGTTATCGCAACGAAAGAACGCGAACCGGTAAATGAAACGGTTGTCAGAAACCGTCAGAACTCACACTTAGCTACGGCCAGGAGAACCACGGCTGCCGCTAAGCACGAGAAAAGTAACGCGAAGATACAAAACGCGAAAGAACGCGAACCGGTAATTGGAACGGGTGAAAGAAACGGTCGGAACTCACTCTTAGCTACGGACAGGAGAACCACAGCTGCCGCTAAGCACGAGAAAGAAACGCGAAGATACAGAACGCTAAAGAATGCGAACCGGTAATCGGAACCGGCGAAAGAAACGGTTGGAACTCACACGTAGCTACGGCCAGGAAAACCACGGCTGCCGCTAAGCATGAGAAAGAAACGCGACGGTATAGAACGCGAAAATACGCGAACCGGTAAACGGAACGGGCGAAAGAAACGGTCGGAACTCACACATAGCTACGGCCAGGAGAACCACGGCTGCCGCTAAGCACGAGAAAGAAAAGAAACGGTGTGGATGTCGTACGCTAACGTCTCGTACTCACCACGCAGGTTGGGAACCTCGGTGTCGACCAGGAAGACAACGGTCAAGACAATTTCGGTATACGGTATGTTTTTAACGCTCGGATCACTAGGTGTCGACAAGGAAGACCACTGTCAAGACACTTCGCACAGAGGCAAGTCCTTCTACGGCTAAACTGGGGCCCGTATATATACTGGAATGCTAATTCAACGAATCTAGGCTTGAATAAAAACCTGCCTAGATTCACAAATAAATATAAAAATTGAATTGGCCGAAGCCAAGAATAGAACCGCGTACCTTTCGCACTCTAGCCCCGCAGCCACAGTGCTTGTGTAAATATAAGCCATAACTTCGTCACATCCCTCCCTTACTTTACTGAAAAAAAAAGCTTTTGTGTTATCCCCCAACATATATTTAAGCACATATATACAAATACAATTAAACCTTAAACTATGATAGAACTTAAGTATGCCATTTAACTAAGGGACGTGGCATGACGGGGACACCTTGGTGTTGTCCGTCTTCCGCTTCTTCCGCCGCTTCCTGGCTGTTCGGGATGCGTTCGGGTCCATGACCGTTACGTATTTTAATCCACCACCCGGACGGATTGGCATCAGTACCCGCTTTCGGCGGGTTGCGGGCTGGGGCTCGTGGTTGGTAGGTTGGTCGCCTGCAGTATTGGTGGCTGCACAATCGACGAGGGCAGCGGTTTCGCTAGGGGTATCCGGGGTGGTAGCGGGGTCATGCCACGTAGTGGGGGCAGTGGGGACGTGATGGGGGATGCGTCCAGCCGCAAGTAGTCCTGCAGGTTTGGAGGAAGGAACGGTGTCAGCCGAGGTCTGCGGTGGGGTGGGGTGGCTGGTAGTGGCGAAATCAGCGACGGTGTTGGACTTCAATGGCAGAGCAGTACAGCCTTTTTGGTGGGCAACGGTTGCAAGGCCACTCTGCGCATTGGCGCCATTCGCCGCGGTGTCCTCGGTGGTGACCACGGTAGTCCCCAGGGTCTCGGTGGTGTCTTAGGATCGTCCAGAGGGCATTTCCACAACAGACAGGTGTTTAGCAGCACCCTCTTGCTCGGTTTGATGGGTGACAATAGCTCCATCGTGGGTTTTGTCTGAAAATGCCGGTTTTAAGTCATTAATGTGTATGTTGTTCAGGATATTGCCCTTCTCGTTGCGGAGATAATAGGTTTGGTAGGATACGCGTTTGTGGATGGTCCACGGCCCGGAATATTTGGGACAGAGTTTGGCGGCTACACCCTTGCTGGCCGATGAGAGCGGGTGTTCGCGCCGCATTACTTGGTCGCCTTTATTGAACGTGAGGTCCCGGTGCCTCAAGTTATAGTAACGCCCTTGCTAGGTGACAGCATGGGCTATGTTGATGCGTGCAAGCTCATGCGCATCCTTAAGTGCTTTTAGTCGGCTGAGGTGTTCGTCGGATTTTGGCGGTTCGGCAGCAGTATGTTCGGGTGGTGCGCCGTGTACCTCCGTAGGGAGAAGCGGTTCTCGTCCGAAATTTAAGTAGTTGGCGGAGTATCCGGTCGAGTTGTGGCGGCTCATGTTAATTGCCAACATGAATTCTGGCATTAGCGTGTCCCATTTACGTTGGTTATCCTGACAGAACTGAGCGAGCATCGGCTTCATAACTCTATTTACCCTCTCGACCGGGTTTGCCTGTGGAGTATATGGCGGGGTCCGGAGATGATGGATGTTGCACTCCTGTAATGTCTTGCGTATTGTGTGATTGTCATATTCCTTGCTGTTGTCGGAGATAATGGTTCTCGGGCAACCATATCGGCAGAGGACTAGTTCGCGCAGTGCGAGGACGATCGTGGCGGCATTTGCTTTCCCCAGCGGTCGACACTCGATCCATTTGGTCAGCCTGTCTTGGAACACGATGACATATTCATATCCTCGGGCGGACCGTGGTAAAGGCTCCATGATATCAGTGGCCACCGTTTCCCACGGTTGACCTACTTTAGGAGGACCCATCTGGCCTGCCAAGCCTCGTTGGTCTGATTTGAATTGTTGGCAACTCTGGCATTGGCGGACGTAGCTAGTCGCTTCCCGGAACATACCGGGCCAGTAAGAACGGAGAGCCAGTCGTGCTAATGTTTTAGCGATGCCCAGATGACCTGCTTCAGGCTGATGATGGTTTTCTTTGAGGACCTGTTTTCTTTGGGCCGTGGGGATGCATAGTTTCCATTCTCGGTGCGGTTCAGTATCGGAGAGATCGGCGGGGTCCCAAAATCGTCGGTATAGCTTCCCCTCGAGAACACTGTAGTCCGGGTGCTCTCGTGGCTGATTTTTGACGCTCTTAAGCATCCTCTCGTACCAGGTACAAATTGTGGGTTCGATGGCGTTGATCTCGGGTAACGGTTAACGGCTTAGCATATCCGCCATGTGATTTTGGTTGCCCTTTCGGTAGACAGTGTCAAAATCATACTGCTGTAGTGCGACGGCCCAGCGTGCCAGCCGTCCGGTAGGTTCTTTCAGTGAGTCGAGGTAGCGAAGGGCTTGGTGGTCGGTCACTACTGTAAAACGGTAGCCCTCAAGATACCCTCGTAACTTCTTGATTGCCCATACGATTGCCAAACACTCCTTCTCTATAGTAGAGTGGTTTTTCTCAGCGGCGGAGAGCGTACGGCTAATGTAGGCAATCGCTCGGGGTTTTTTTAGGTCCCCTTGGATTAACGCAGCACCGATGCCTTCGTCCGAGGCATCTGTCTGTAGCATAAACGGTTCCTCGAAGTTTGGGCACGTGAGTATTGGAGCCGACGTAAGTGCTTCCTTGAGCTGCTGGTAGGCCTCCACCTGTTGCGGCCCCCATTCCCACTTTTGCTTTTTCCGCAGTAGGGAAGTTAAGGGCGTTACCTTGTCGGAAAACCGATAAATGAAGCGACGGTACCAGGAGGCGGCTCCCAGTAACTGTCGGAGTTCTCGTACGCTTTTTGGTGGTGGCATTTTTACTATAGCGTCCACTTTCTCGGGGTCGGTCTGAATGCCTTTGGAAGTCACCACATGCCCTAGTTATCGGATAGTTTTGACGCCGAACTGACATTTTTCTGGATTTATTCGCAGATTCGGTCGTCGCAGTTTCTGGAAGATATCACGCAGGTGCTGGATGTGTTCTTCCCAAGTGACGCTAATGACGACTATGTCGTCTAGGTAGGCGAATGCATGTAGTTCCATTTCTGCTCCAATAACCGTATCCAGGAGCCGCTGAAATGTCGCTGGGGCCGCATGGAGTCCGAACGGCATCACCTTAAACTGGTACAGGCCTCTTCCCGGTACTGTAAAGGCGGTCAACTGTTTGCTTTCTTCGGTCAGTGCTACCTGCCAGTAGCCGTTTTTCAAATCGATGGTTGAAAAGTACTTTGCTGGCTGTAGCTTATCTAGGATGGCGTTGATATAGCGCAATGGGTAAGCGTCTTTTGCGGACACTTTATTCAGCTGGCGGAAGTTTATGCAAAATCTTGGTTTGCCGTCCTTTTTTCGTACGATAACGGCAGGTGAGCTCCATGGGCTTTGCGATTTTTCAATGATGTCGTCCCGCAGCATTTTCTCAACTTCTTCGTTGATTATTTGTTCCATCTTGGGATTGCGTGGGAGATAGCGCTGCTTTATTGGTGTGTTGTTTGTTAATTTGATATGGTGCTTTACGGCTGGAGTAACCCCTCTAAGCAGCTCAAATTTGGGGAGTTCCTCAGCCAGAAACTCCTTTAGCCTGGTTTCGTGGCTCCTTGTTGTCTGGAGTGCACATAGCCTGGAGTTTACTGACGGGAGGTGTAAGAAAATCTCATTTTCCGCAGCGTCGATTTTCATGCCGTAAGCACGCAGTGTGTCCATGCCTAGAATTACGGTATTCGTAAGACCAGCTAAACTCTGGAAGACAAGTCGTTTTCAGATACCATCGATGACACAGCCCATCGATAGGGTACTTCGGGTTGCGACTGTCGTGCCATCCGCCAGCTGTACATGCTGATGCGACACGGGCATGCGGATTGTATGTTGGTCTATCATTGCGGCTGCGGTGCCTTCGTTGATGTATGAAAAGCTGGCCCCGGTATCAATTAGTGCTTCCGTCCTTGTATTACCATATCGATGAAGAGTCTGGTATCCTTCTCTGGTATTCCTTCTTCTCGATGACTGGTAGGGCGGCGGTAACGGCGGGTATTTTAAGGGGCGGTGGAGTCAAAATGAGTTGGCCTTGCCCCCTGTCGCAGCATCTCACTGCTCGTTTCCCGCTGGTGGTTGCTGGCACCGGCAGTCTCGGGTCATGATACCTTGTCTCTTACAGCGCCAGCAGAATAATTTTGGCCTGTTGTGGCAAGTAGATCGGAAGTGGCCGTTTTCTCCACATCTCCAGCATAGCACAGTCGGATCTGTTTTTGGCTGTGTGGCTGTATTGCTGGTTTTTGGCGTGGCGGGGCCCATGGCATGAAGGCGGCCAAGTGCTGGTTGCGGCTTGAATTCCTTCTGAAGTCGCTCAAATTCTTCCATCTAGCGGATGAGGCCACGAATGTCTTTGACGTCCCGTCGGTGTATATATTGCCGATATTCCGGGAGCAAGTATGAAGATCCGGTCCAGTTCTAGTTCCGAGGTAAGATGACCGTATTGTCGGATGAGTGTCCGGATATCGGTGAGATAGTCTCGCCCCTTTTCACCGGACTTTTGCTTGCGGCTACTTATCTCTTCTTCTAATCGTAGGAGCTGTTCGGTACCGATGTAGAACTCCCTGAACTCAACCAGGAAATCTTGCCAGTTGTCCCAGTTATCTCTATTGTTTCGGACCCACTGGAGTGGAGTTCCGCGGAAGAGTTCTGGCAATGCGGTCAGTAACAGCTTGCCGTGGATATTGTAGCTCACTTGCAACTCGTCTACCCTTTCTAGGAATGAAAATGGGTCGGATTTTCCGTCGCACTGAATGTTCCATTTGCGTACTTGCTCACATATGGGGACCGGTGAGTGGCCCCATGTAGGTAGAATCGGCTATGAAGCGGTTTCATGATCAGCCGTGTTCCCTTATGTCGGTTGATTTTTTTTCCCGGATGTTTCTGGCTCCGTTAGTAGCCGTATGACGGCTACCATCCTTTTTCGCAAGTCGTCTGCCGTTTCTGTTGCGTCTTGCCCCAATTCAGACAATCGGGTCTGGAGCTCCTTTTTCAGAGCGTACACCCACGCAACTGTGAGTGAGGGTGACGGCAGAGGCGGTATTTTGTCCGGCATTATTTATTTTTCTCTTGTCCCTGTTCGGCCGTCAATTTGTAACGTCATCTGGGCCTGGTATTGCCCACGTAACAAAATAACCCCTTACTAGTTTGCGTTGGTTGCCTGGTGCTCGGGTGCCTTCAGCGGTCACAGCTTTATTTTACTGCGGACGCACTTACTATATATAAATATATATATATATATTTATATATATATATATATATATATATATATATATATATATAATATGTATATATATATATATATATATATATATGTATATATATGTATATATATATATATATATATATATATATATATATATATATATATATATATATATATATATATGGTATATATGGTATAAATATATATATATATATATATATATATATATATATATATATATATATATATATATATATATATATATATATATATATATATTTATATATATATATATATATATATATATATATATATATATATATATATATATACCATCGGTTTCGCGCCGATCGCTCTAACCAACTCCACAACAAGTTGGTTAGAACGATCGGCGCGAAACCGATGGTCGCGGGTTCGATTCCTGCCGTATCCGTTACTTTTTCAACTGCTTGAATTATTCTTAGCATGTACCTTAACGTGAATTTCGTTCAATAGTAATATTAAAATTTCTATTTCATGTACTGTGCGGGTTTCCGTACCTAGTAGCCTACGTTACAATTATTCGTTGTCAATATCACAGTGTGAAGTCTTCGAACGTATTTGTTAACACTTGGCAATTGAAGCAGTTGAAAAAGGGACGGTTGTGATCAGTGGATGCGTAGCTGAGTTGGTTAGAGCGATCTCAACCAAAATTAACTCTCAACCAAAATTAACTTCTCAACCAAAATTAACTCCACACATTCAACCCCTAAACGCATAGTAGCAGGAATCCCACAAGGCAGCGTCCTTGGCCCCAAACTCTTCAACCTTTACATCAGTGACATCACCACCTTCCCGAACACACGCATAGCACAATACGCAGACGACACCGCTATCTACACTCACTCTTTCAACGCACAAATAGCCACTAAACAAACACAAATACACATAAACATATTAGAACAATACTGGCAAAAGTGGACAATTAACATTAACACAGCCAAAACCGAAACCATAGTCTTCACACGTAAATTCACAAACAACACAATTCACACGCCACTAAAAATACACTCACAAAAAATCACACCCATGAACGCAGTCAAATACTTAGGAATACATCTACACAGAACGCTAAAACACGGCCAACACATCAAACATGCATTAATGAAAGCGCACGCCGTCCTGTCCAAACTTTATCCTCTACTCATCAAAAACAGCTCACTTTCCATAAAAAACAAACTTCTCATTTACACCGCAATCATTCGCCCAATCATCACCTACGCAGCCCCAGTCTGGTGTAATGCACCGGCCACCACCACACTACCACTGCAACGCCTCCAAAATAAGTGCCTTCGGCTGGCCACCAGCTCTGATAGATACACCCGAATAACACAACTACACGAAGACACTAACATACCATACATTACTGATTACATACAAGAAACATCACAAAAATTTTACAAAAACACACAATATAATTCAAACACACTTATAAAAAACATAACACTTACCCGCGACAACAACACTACATGTAAACTCAAACACAAGCTACCCTATCAAAACTTACCCATATTTCTAGAGGGGTTTCATGAGCAGAACACATAACACTAACACGCACAACAACACTGTACCCCACTAACACACACGCACACTACACAACACAAAACAAAACATACTCTCATACACAAATCTGTTCATCCATCACCAACAAACATGTATATATTTTAAATTAGTTAAGTTAGTTCGTAAGTTTTAATAAAAATATTGTTTTCAATATATTAAATGGGTTTTCTGGCACCTCCTTTCCCACAAAACACAATCCCAACACACAATGTACAACAAAAATTTATAACAAATACAATCACACAATGTTCAAGCACACAACGCAATAACACTCATACACAGATATACACTCCCTTTGTCAGTAGGAGCTCTGACAAAACCAACCATGTTGTCCACACATTAGTATATAAGTATAACTGTATCAAAACAAAAACAAATAAAGTACATTGAAAATGAAAATGAAATGGCGCGAAACCGACGGTCGCGGGTTCGATTCCTGCCGTATCCGTTACTTTTTCAACTGCTTAAATTATTCTTAGCATGTACCTTAACGTGAAAAATTATAATACTTTGTTTATTGGTGCGAAAATGAAAATTAAACGTTTTTCAATTTAATGCATCTATTGATTATTATAATGTACGACCCCGTAAATTTTTCCCATAAATATATTTTAAACGGCGCATACTCTTACTGCCCGGCGGTTGGTGTCACAAATCATTGGACTGTCAAATCGTATAGTCATTTTAGAAGGTAGATTCACAAAGGCAAAAAATAAAAAGAATAAAAAATTCTTAGATATTTTATTTAAATGTATAAATATAAAATAATTTTATTTATTATTATTGGACCATGATAATCAACTTTAAACTAAACTGTATTTTCCCTATTGATACATTGTTACCTGTAATAATAATTTCGCAGAAATGTACCAATTTCTAATCTTCCTGTTTAATACGTACTTCTCGTAAAACTAGGCAATTTAAGAGGGTTAGTGAACCTTTTTTTATTACCGATGGTTCGGGCAAAATGAAAGGTCAAAAAAGGTACAAACCCAACCGCCGGGCAATTTGAGTATGCGCCTTTTAAACCACCTAATAGCCTTCATGCTGTGAGGGTCTATTAGGGCCCATAACCAATTATTTTAGAGTTACCTGAACAGTACGAGCCTCGTGTCGGTAATGTTATAGGAAATCTCACTCACGAACTCTCATGCTACGGCCCAGGGAGCTACATCATTCGTATGTGTAGGACCAACAAATTACGCCTACAATGTATTAAGCACAAATACAGATACGATTGTGCAAATCTGTAAAGTTAAAGGTTTTACCATAAATTATAAAAATTCAAAGGTTGTGAATTTGAATTGTTTAATACGAATGATTTTAAACAGTGATAGTGGTACCCCGTTACCCTGCCCGTCCTATGCTCAAAAGACATTAGAACTACTAAAGACCATTCTATAGTTACCCGCGAAACTAGGAATGCATTTAACATAAAATTTATGAAACGGCGATTAGTGGACAATTATGATTCGGTAGCGTACGGCTTTAAGAGACAGAGAATAGAATAAGTTAGATTAAGATTATTTTTTATAAACCCATGTTTAATATTATTATTGCTATTTTTATTATTATTATTAATTTATTTGATTAAGTTAATATATAGTTACCTATATGCGTGTGTGCGTGTGTGCGTGCGTGCGTGTGTGCGTGTGTGCATATGTGCGTGTATGCGTGTATGCATGCATGCATGATTGCATTATTGCATATTGCATGAGTGCGTGTTTACATAACAACACATTTTTCATTTTTAATAAAAAAATATATTTATCATATAAATATTAAAGATAGAGAGAGAGAACGATAGTGAGAGATATATGAAGAACTCCACTAAATATGTATATATCTCATTGTTCAATTGCTGTTGTTGTTCTGTGATCAAGATCCCTAAATTTCAACATCCTATTTCAACAATTGTCGCGGGACCGTCGGGATGCAGAAAGTCTTATTTTGTTGTGAAATTTCATGAAGAAATGCTGATACTACTTTTTTTCGAGTAACACAGTTCTACGGTACGTGGAAAACGCTATATGATCATATTCCAGATGTAAATTTTCAACAGGGTTTACCTGATATGGAGACGTTTGACGGGAAAATTCCTGAAAGTAACGGGCAGGTTATGGATATATTCACGAAGGGCAGTCATCATAAGAATTAATCGGTTTTTTCCTTACCCAAAATCTATTTCACCAAGGAAAAGAGCAGAGAGATATTTCGCACAACGCTAACTATATTGTTTATTTTAGAAATCCACGTGATAAAGCTCAAATTCAACATTTATCGCGACAAGTATGTCCGGAAAACACGAAATTTATTCAAGATGTATATAATGATGCCACGGTTAAACTACACGCTTATTTAATATTTGACCTTAAACGATCTACACCTGATTGGTTTCGATTTAGAACTGTATCACGTGATAATCAAGTGTGTGTTTATTTACCGGTTAAAATATATAAATACAGTGATATAAATTCACAGTCGATTGTTTCGTAAAATGCCTAAATCAGTGATCAACAACACTAATTATCTGAGAGCTTTGCATAAGCTTAAACCAGTCCATCGGGTGTCTCTATTATAAAGTGCTGATAAGAAAGAGATACACTGCTTGTGTGAAATTATGCACGGTCAAGTTTCTATAAATAAAAATCAACGAGCACGTTTATCTCGCCATAAACAAACTTTACGTAAACTCGTACAGAAAGGGATGGGGTGGGAAGGTAGAAAAAAGATTTTAATTCAATCTGGAGGAGCGTTGCTACCTCTTTTACTAGCTCCTCTCATAAAGGTTTTACTTGGTAGTTTATTCAAAAATTAAAAGTTCTAATTAAGAAAATACAAAATGGAACACGCAAAAAAATGATTCTTATTTCTTCAGAAGCACTACAAAGAATTCGTCAACATAATGATAATGACATAACTACATAGTTTGATAGAGATATGAAGAGTGTATTGTATTCCTAAAAACTATCTGATCCTGAAAAATGGCCGTTTTATCAGCAAACGCTGCAGAGATACTTACATTTTAAGAATCAACAGCATGAACCTATACAAATTCCAATTATTAACAAGTTAAATATGAATGAACGGTAATGACCCTGGCAGTCGATCCGCTATAATTATCTAAAAAAAAAAAATGAATGCTGATAATAATAATAAAGATCATAGCCATCACCATCAGGTTAAAGAAGAAGAAGAGGTAACTCGACGCGGACAATATTTTAAGTATGTTACAGAAAAAATATCTCGACAAGGCGACCAGTAACATTCAAAGAATGAAAGTTGATGGTAGAGTTATCCTTGATTCGAATATCGCTGACTTAGTGGGAGATACTGTACGATCAAGGCAGAATATTAACCCTACTGGATGGTTAGAGTTTGCCAATCTATTAAAAACAATTAATATTCCTAGCGAGTTAATAGGTAATCAACGCCGAAGAATATTCATATATAAGACTTCTGAGCGTGTAACTAGAAATAAGAACGGAGATCATTTCTGTTTCACCGTCAGAACCGGCAGGAGGTATCTCTTGGAAAAAACCTAAAATTCTCAACATGAATAAGGAATTAGCACGCATATATTATGCGTGTAAACCTCGTAGTTTACGTCATGTGACAAGAAAACACAGGGGCCAATAGCAGCTACAATAGGAAGCTAGTTGCAGCACTAGCGCCTGTGGCAAACACGGAAACACAAATACAACATTCAAATCATCCCACAGAAACAGACGAAATACCTCGGACTAAATTTACAATACAGACTGACGCACATACATCACATCCAAAAATCAATCCACAACGCCCAAAATTCGCTCCGACAAATCTACCCCTTACTTGCCCGAAATAGCTCCGTCAACACCAAAAATAAAATCCTACTATATAAATCCCTCCTACGTCCCATCATTTCATACGCGTCCCAGTCTGGGGTGGTGCGTCAAAAACCTCCCTTAAAGCATTGCAACGCTTCCAAAACAAATGCCTAAGACTAGCCACTAACTCATCGCGATACATAAAAATAACAGACTTACACAAAATTACTAACATGCCATACATTACAGACTACATCGACCACATATCACAGACATTTTACACAAAGTCACTCACACACCCTAACCCTCTCATTAAAAACATCACATCCATTAGATACCACAATGCGCCATTCAACTTAAAACATAAGCTTCCCTACCAATCATACCCAATATTCCGTCAGCCCCTTCTAGATGAGCAACCCGCATGATAGTTATGTAAAAACAATAACAAAAAAATAATAATAAATAAATAAATAAAACAATAAAAACCAAAACAAGAATTGTTAAAACAATGTTAGATATAAGTTTTATTTAATTAAGGATAGAGTATAAGTTTTATGTAAGAACGAAAAAAAAATTGTATATTTTGTCGTAAAATGGGTTTTGACCATTCCCCCTTCCCATGTACAACCCATATCTCATTGAACAAAATCACAATTAATGTAAAATAAAAATGCACACATTCACACATTTGTAATTCACTCATAATTCATTGGTAAACTCCCTGTGAGTAGGTACTGTGACAAAACCCACCATGTGTTCCAATATAGATAAAGTAATCTGTAATAAAAAATAAGTGAATAATAAAGTTTTGTTGAAATGAAATGAATGATCGGCGCGAAACCGATGGTCGCGGGTTCGATTCCTGCCGTATCCGTTACTTTTTCAACTGCTTAAATTATTCTTAGCATGTACCTTAACGTGAATTTCGTTGAATAGTAATATTAAAATTTCTAGTACATTCTTGTTTTTAAAGTTCGATTTGACCTTTCAACAAGACAGGCTTTTACATCTGTGTGACGTAATATTTTATATCATTTTCTGGTAAAAACTTTCTTACGGAGCTCGCAATAAACTCAGTTCCTTTATCAGTCTGTATGTACACCGGTTTACGTTAATTTGATTTAAATTTTTTTTTAGTGCTTTTATAATGGATGATGGATTTTTATTAGGTCTTGCCACTGCCCAGACGAAACGACTGAATATATCGATGATAGTTAAAATATGATTCATTCCATCGTTATATCAACTATATTTATTCCTTAAAAATCGTTTTCTTATTGGTTTATGTAGAGTGTCGGCATCTTGCGGTGATGGCCACTTCCTTGTTCCTTTAGCACTATATTTCCTTTTTACGGCGTTACTCAGATTTTGAGAACCTGAAGATCCCGCGGGATTTAATGGATCATAATATATCTATCTATCTAGCGTAGTGCTCTGTTATAGGCCACTGGGGCCTCTTCAGAGTGTATTGTGTCAGTGTAGTGCAGTGTACCTATCCGAAATGTTGTATTTGTGTTTCCGTGTTTGCCACAGGCGCTAGTGCTGCAACTAGCTTCCTATTGTAGCTGCTATTGGCCCCTGTGTTTTCTTGTCACATGACGTAAACTACGAGGTTTACACGCATAATATATGCGTGCCAATTCCTTATTCATGTTGAGAATTTTAGGTTTTTTCCAAGAGATACCTCCTGCCGGTTCTGACGGTGAAACAGAAATGATCTCCGTTCTTATTTCTAGTTACACGCTCAGAAGTCTTATATATGAATATTCTTCGGCGTTGATTACCTATTAACTCGCTAGGAATATTAATTGTTTTTAATAGATTGGCAAACTCTAACCATCCAGTAGGGTTAATATTCTGCCTTGATCGTACAGTATCTCCCACTAAGTCAGCGATATTCGAATCAAGGATAACTCTACCATCAACTTTCATTCTTTGAATGTTACTGGTCGCCTTGTCGAGATATTTTTTCTGTAACATACTTAAAATATTGTCCGCGTCGAGTTACCTCTTCTTCTTCTTTAACCTGATGGTGATGGCTATGATCTTTATTATTATTATCAGCATTCATTTTTTTTTTTTAGATAATTATAGCGGATCGACTGCCAGGGTCATTACCGTTCATTCATATTTAACTTGTTAATAATTGGAATTTGTATAGGTTCATGCTGTTGATTCTTAAAATGTAAGTATCTCTGCAGCGTTTGCTGATAAAACGGCCATTTTTCAGGATCAGATAGTTTTTAGGAATACAATACACTCTTCATATCTCTACCAAACTATGTAGTTATGTCATTATCATTATGTTGACGAATTCTTTGTAGTGCTTCTGAAGAAATAAGAATCATTTTTTTGCGTGTTCCATTTTGTATTTTCTTAATTAGAACTTTTAATTTTTGAATAAACTACCAAGTAAAACCTTTATGAGAGGAGCTAGTAAAAGAGGTAGCAACGCTCCTCCAGATTGAATTAAAATCTTTTTTCTACCTTCCCACCCCATCCCTTTCTGTACGAGTTTACGTAAAGTTTGTTTATGGCGAGATAAACGTGCTCGTTGATTTTTATTTATAGAAACTTGACCGTGCATAATTTCACACAAGCAGTGTATCTCTTTCTTATCAGCACTTTATAATAGAGACACCCGATGGACTGGTTTAAGCTTATGCAAAGCTCTCAGATAATTAGTGTTGTTGATCACTGATTTAGGCATTTTACGAAACAATCGACTGTGAATTTATATCACTGTATTTATATATTTTAACCGGTAAATAAACACACACTTGATTATCACGTGATACAGTTCTAAATCGAAACCAATCAGGTGTAGATCGTTTAAGGTCAAATATTAAATAAGCGTGTAGTTTAACCGTGGCATCATTATATACATCTTGAATAAATTTCGTGTTTTCCGGACATACTTGTCGCGATAAATGTTGAATTTGAGCTTTATCACGTGGATTTCTAAAATAAACAATATAGTTAGCGTTGTGCGAAATATCTCTCTGCTCTTTTCCTTGGTGAAATAGATTTTGGGTAAGGAAAAAACCGATTAATTCTTATGATGACTGCCCTTCGTGAATATATCCATAACCTGCCCGTTACTTTCAGGAATTTTCCCGTCAAACGTCTCCATATCAGGTAAACCCTGTTGAAAATTTACATCTGGAATATGATCATATAGCGTTTTCCACGTACCGTAGAACCGTGTTACTCGAAAAAAAGTAGTATCAGCATTTCTTCATGAAATTTCACAACAAAATAAGACTTTCTGCATCCCGACGGTCCCGCGACAATTGTTGAAATAGGATGTTGAAATTTAGGGATCTTGATCACAGAACAACAACAGCAATTGAACAATGAGATATATACATATTTAGTGGAGTTCTTCATATATCTCTCACTATCGTTCTCTCTCTCTATCTTTAATATTTATATGATAAATATATTTTTTTATTAAAAATGAAAAATGTGTTGTTATGTAAACACGCACTCATGCAATATGCAATAATGCAATCATGCATGCATGCATACACGCATACACGCACATATGCACACACGCACACACGCACGCACGCACACACGCACACACGCATATAGGTAACTATATATTAACTTAATCAAATAAATTAATAATAATAATAAAAATAGCAATAATAATATTAAACATGGGTTTATAAAAAATAATCTTAATCTAACTTATTCTATTCTCTGTCTCTTAATGCCGTACGCTACCGAATCATAATTGTCCACTAATCGCCGTTTCATAAATTTTATGTTAAATGCATTCCTAGTTTCGCGGGTAACTATAGAATGGTCTTTAGTAGTTCTAATGTCTTTTGAGCATAGGACGGGAAGGGTAACGGGGTACCACTATCACTGTTTAAAATCATTCGTTTTAAACAATTCAAATTCACAACCTTTGAATTTTTATAATTTATGGTAAAACCTTTAACTTTACAGATTTGCACAATCGTATCTGTATTTGTGCTTAATACATTGTAGGCGTAATTCGTTGGTCCTACACATACGAATGATGTAGCTCCCTGGGCCGTAGCATGAGAGTTCGTGAATGAGATTTCCTATAACATTACCGACACGAGGCTCGTACTGTCCAGGTAACTCTAAAATAATTGGTTATGGGCCCTAATAGACCCTCACAGCATGAAGGCTATTAGGTGGTGTAAAATATATTTATGGGAAAAATTTACAGGGTCGTACATTATAATAATCAATAGTTGAATTAAATTGAAAAATGTTTAATTTTCATTTTCGCACCAATAAACAAAGTATTATAATTTTTTTAATACCCCTAAAACATTTTGATATGAATTATTAATTAAGCAAGGACAACGGGGATGAGCTTGATTCGCAACACGTTCCCGGCCTTGCTTGAATTCCTTGCACAAAAGCTTTACTCTTGGCCATGAAAGAGTGGCTACTTCGAATTGGGCATGCAGTCTGCGGTAAATTTCGGCTGGTTTTACATTTTCACAGACAAGAAACTTTAAAATTATACGTTGCTCAATAGAGACAGGCACACTCTTCTCTCTCATAGTAAGGGCTACTAAATAAAGCCCAAGACAAGCAGGTTGAAGTGGTTCTCTCACTCTAGACATCCCCACCTAACGACTTCAATTGCCCAAACACATACAAATAGCCATCCCAACGCCCAGATAATAAAGGCTCGTTCATATTTGATTCCCCCTCGTAGCAGCGCCAGAATTGAACCTTGCGGAACTCCGGCCGTAAGGATGTATTCGCCAGACAACGCACTCTGGTATCAAACGCGGAACCGACGGTCATTCAGGTACGAAGATATAACTTGACACAAATGTAATGGATATTTGAATTCCATTAGTTTGTGGATGAGCCCACGGTGCTAGACCTTATCGAAGGCTTTGGCGACATCCAAAAAAACTGCTCTAGTTGCCATATTCTGATTCATAACATGAATAATGAAATCTGTTACTCTAGTGAGTTTGTGAACGGTGGAGTGCTGCGCACGAAACCCGTACTGATCGTCTGGGAGGACGGAAAGGTGATCTATATGTGCTTGTAGTTGCTTCAGCAGAAAACGCTCCACAACTTTGCCAAGCATGCTCAAGAGGCTGATAGGCCTGTAGTTTGCAGCGAACTTGTGGTCCTTTCCGAGTTTAGGAATTGTGATCACTGTGGCCATTTTCCAAACAGTTGGAAAATGATGAAGCCGAAGACATGCGTTCATGATGTTTGTTATGGCAACAACAGCACGTTTAGGTAACAACCGCAGAGCAGTACCCGGTATCTCATCCGGGCTGGCAGCTTTTCTGGGATTGACACCGCGAGGAATTTCGCTAATTATTTGTGGAGTTGCAAAATTTATCGCATATTTGCAAGTATTACGTAGGCGATTTCGGACTGTTCTGCGTATTCTACCTACATGATGTAATCGTAGTTTGTAGCGAACTGAAGCTCGAAAGCATAGATAATTCACTAATAGATCGTCGACTCCTTAAGGAAGCGCTGTAAGAGTATATTTTGGCACATGGCGGGAAATATGAATTCCAGATGCAGTGCAGGTTGCATAAAAATTGGAGCAGTTATTAGTGAAGACCGCAACACTTCAAATTATGAATATAGATGAGAAAATAACGCTCTTGGTATGTAAGTTATACAAAGATGTTGTTCTCGCTTCTATATTTATGATTCAGAATATCGTGGTCTTCGCTCTAATTATATTGTAATCCATCACCAAAAATTGAGTAAAATAATGAATATTAAAAAAAACTAATATATATATATATATATATATATATATATATATATATATATATATATATATATACATATTTATATATATATATATATATATATATATATATATATATATATATATATATATATATATATATATTGTAACGTCGTTTCGCACGCGTTACTGGCTTTCCGCACGCTGCGGTAATTTTTGCTCGGGCGCCAATCAGAAGGAGGGGGGAAACTTTGATACGGTATTTGGGGGAGGAGTAATAGAAGGGGCGGAGACGGTGCGTGCGGGTCCGGTATAGCTCGGTGGAGGTTATGTCCAGGTTCCGTGTAATCAGTGAATAATTTCAGTTTTTAAACGGTATTTATTTTCGGTAATAACACAGGGTACAACTTAATATACCCTATCGGAGACGGTGTTGCGGATGCTAAAACGTTGGTGAGACACCTAGAGGGAGGTAACATAAGTTCTACCTTCGGTGGCAACACCTGTGGTATTATAACAAGAAACTACGAGGTAATCCTTTGGCGGAAACGCCGGCAAGATACCTGGAGAACAGTTAAATAGTGTTTACCCTCGGTGGACACACCTGCAGGTACTATAATAAGAAACTACTAGGTAATCCCTTGGCATACACGCCGGCAAGATACCTTGAGAACAGTTACACAGTGGTTACCCTCGGTGGACACACCTGTAGGTACTATAATAAGAAACTACTAGGTGATCTCTTGGCGGACACGCCGGCGAGATACCTGGAGACAGTTACACAGTGGTTACCCTCGGTGGACACACCTGCAGGTACTATAATAAGAAACTACTAGGTGATCTCTTGGCGGACACGCCGGCGAGATACCTGGATACAGTTACACAGTGGTTACCCTCGGTGGACACACCTGCAGGTACTATAATAAGAAACTACTAGGTGATCCCTTGGCGGACACGCCGGCAGGATACCTGGAGAACAGATAGACAGAGTTTTACCCTCGGTGGACACACCTGCAGGTACTATAATAGAAACTACTAGGTAATCTCTTGGCGGACACGCCCGCGAGATACCTGGAGAACAGATAGACAGAGTTTTACCCTCGGTGGACACACCTGCAGGTACTACAGTAAGACTACTAGGTGATCTCTTGGCAGACACGCCGGCGAGATACCTTAAGAACAGTTAAACCCAGTAATGCAAATAAATACGATAGTTAGTTTGTCTCACCAAGTGTTTTTCGGCATCGGGGCTATAGAAATAGCAACGGAGAATACGGAGAGTATAGAGAATACGGTGCAGTCTTTTGCTTCAAGCTAACGGTGATCGACTGTGTGTTGATAAGAGATGTAGGCCCTTTTTATATCAATCGGGGTATAGGTGAATACATGAGTAAAACAAAGATAAAAATACTATCCAAACCGATTTTTGGTTTTGACTAGATAACGAACAGAAAATATCGGCAGAGACTAGTATTTTTGGTCGATGACCTGACTTTAACAATTCAAAAAAACAAAAATGAATCGTCCGGGCTCGAACCATCGACCCACAGATCCGTAGTCGGCTACGCTGACGCGCCGCTACGGCTTACTTATAATATAACATACATCTTAACATATAAATAACGAGGGTTTTTAACACCCTCCTCTTACTTCGGCAACAAAAAGAAAAAAAACAGTATCATGTACCCCCTTAAAAAATATATAATATAAAAAAAACCATAAAAAAAGAAAAAAGACAAACTTAACAAAAAAACAAAACAGAAATAAACTCCACAAAAAAAAGTCTCTTATTCGCGGATCACTGGTATGTATTTGACGCCCCCGTCCTCGCGGGGCACCAGGATCCGCACCCTTCGGTGGTGCTGTTTGTTTTCGGGGATGAGTGTGTTGTAGGCCTCCAGGGGCGCGGCCTTCGGGGCTGCCGGGGTGGTGGTCTTCTGCGACCAGTTGGGCAGGGGTGCTAGGGGCGTGGAGTACCGGTCTTCGGGGCCTCGATGGGTGACGTCGTCAGGTTGAGGACGTCCTGGTGAACCCATGCGAGTCTCTCCCTCAATTGGGGTGGGGTCGTCGGGGCGGGGTGGGGCTGCTTTGGTTTGGGCCGGGGGTTGGGTGCGACAGTTTTGGTTGGCGCTGGCCGCGTCGGGGGGCGCTTCTTTAGCGCCATTGATGGCGCTGCTGGGCGAGGTAACGGCCTCGGAAGGTCGGGCCTCCAGGCCCGGACGCCGGGTGGTCGGTGGCCCCGCTTAAACACCACCACGGGTGGGGCCTTGAATGTGGCCATCATTCGCGGTGGTCCCCGGGGTGCCGGCTAGGGCAGGGGCTGGCGCAGCCACCGGTTGACTTCCCTCATCTCGGGGGAAGTGATGGGGGACAGCTCCCGGGTGCCCCTGGTGGGGGTTGACGTCCCATCCGGAGGTGTACTGCGAAAAACAAAGATTAGTTGTGGTACTTTTTTAGATCTTTAATAT
Organism: Nebria brevicollis; assembly: GCA_944738965.1. Lineage (NCBI taxonomy): Eukaryota > Metazoa > Arthropoda > Insecta > Coleoptera > Carabidae > Nebria > Nebria brevicollis. The sequence continues at coordinate 9,507,035 of OX122899.1, forward strand.
GTATGCGCCGTAGTGTTTTCCTTGCTCCGTTCTCTAGGTCGTAGACCTGAGGAGAAACTCGGTTCTTCAAGGTCCAGGGACCGGAGTATCTTGGTGCTAGTTTGGCGGCAATGCCGCGGGTTGCGATGGAGAGCGGATGCTCCCTTCGGAGGACGAGTTCCCCAGGTTGGAACTGCCCGGCTCGTCTGCGCAGATTGTAGTGATGCGCCTGCCCGGTGGCCGCTCGGGCGATGTTGATGCGCGCCAGGACCTGGGCAGATTTCAGAGCCCTCATCTTCTCTAGGTGTTGCTTTGGCACACCTTGTTCTTGTACATCTTCGGAGGCGACTTTCCCGTGGGTGTTTGGAAGTAGGAGTTCACTCCCAAAATTCAAGTAAGCAGGCGAATAGCCAGTGCTGGTGTGTCGGCAGGAATTAATGGCTAGAGTGAATTCTGGCAGGTGAGCGTCCCATGTTTTATGGTTGTCTCCGCAATATTGCGCGAGCATCGGTTTCAGTACGCGGTTGACCCGCTCGACGGAGTTGGCCTGAGGCGTGTAGGGCGGAGTTAACTGGTGGCGGATTCGGTAACTGTCTAGTGTCTGCCTGACCAAGTTGTTGTTGAATTCCGTCCCATTATCCGAGATGAGGATTTTCGGACATCCGTAACGGCAGATAACTAGCTCCCGTAAGGCTTTGGTTATCGTAGTCACGGTAGATTTGCGGAGTGCCCTGCACTCGACCCACTTGGTCATGCGGTCTTGGAAGGCGATGATATATTCGTGGCCACTTGCGGTACGGGGTAGTGGTCCCACAATATCGGTACTCACCACCTCCCAGGGTTTGGTGATACGCGGCGGTTCCATGTTTCCACCCATGGCGTTCTGTGTAGCCTTGTAGGTCTGGCAACTTTGGCACCGCCGTACATATTTTGTGCCGTCGCGGAACATGCCCGCCCAGTAGTATCATAGGGCCAATCTCGCCAGTGTTTTGGCGACGCCCATGTGCCCGGCCTCTGGTCGGTCATGAAATTCAGTGAGGCCCTGGAGCCGGTCTCCCGTCGGGACGCATCGTTTCCAGGCCCGTTCGGGTTCGGTGTCGGAAAGGTCGGTCGGGTCCCAGAATTTCCGATGCAGCTGGTCCTGGATGACTTGGTATTCGGGATGATCTTGAGGTTTTTCCCTTACGTCGGCTATGTTATGGTCGTACCATGAGCAGCCGGTGGTGATGGTGGCAAGGCTGGCCAGTGGTTCGGTAGTAGGGGGTGGCATTCTGCTGAGGGTGTCGGCTAGATGGTTCAGTGCCCCTTTCCGATATTCCACTTCGAAATCGTACTATTGCAACAATACTGCCCAGCGGGCGAGGCTGCCGGTCGGGTTTCGTAGGGTGTTCAAGCAACGTAACGCTTGGTGGTCGGTGACCACCGTAAACTGTTACCCCTCTAGATACATCCGCATCTTTTGTATGCCCCATACAATGACTAGACATTCTTTTTCGATGACGGAGTAATTTTTCTCAGCGGGGTAGAGGGATCGGCTAGCGTAGGCGATCACGTGCTGGTTCTCATTCGTACCCTGAATTAAAGCAGCCCCTACTCCGTAATCAGATGCGTCGGTTTGTAAATAGAACCGCTGGTGGAAATCGGGACAGGCGAGTACTGGTGCTGTGGTAAGACAGCTTTTTAACTGGTCGAATGCTCGTTGCTGTTCGGTGCCCCAGTTCCAGGGTCTCTGTTTTTGCAACAGCTGGGTAAGTGGGGCTGCTTGTCGCGAGAAATCGATGATAAACCGTCGATACCATGAAGCAGCGCCGAGAAATTGTCGTAGCTGGCAGACATTGCTTGGCGGTGAAATCTGCGTGATGGCCTCGACTTTCTCCGGGTCGGTTTGTATACCATCTTTAGTAATGACGTGCCCGAGGTATTTGATGGATCTAAGGCCAAATTGGCAATTCTGGGGGTTTATTCGTAGGTTCGTGTTTTTCAGTCGTCGGAAAACCTACCGGAGGTGCTTCATATGGTCTTGCATGGTGTTACTGACGACGACGATGTCGTCCAGGTAAGCGAACGCATGCGGTTCCATCTCTGGCCCGATGATCCGGTCTAGCAGCCGCTGGAAGATTGCGGGGGCAGCGTGTAGCCCAAACGGCATGACCCGAAATTGGAAAAGGCCGCGGCCCGCCACGGTGAAGGCCGTGAGGGGCCGGCTGTCGGGTGTGAGCGCTACCTGCCAGTATCCGTTTTTCAGGTCGATTGTTGAAAAGTATTTTGCGGCCCGTAGTTTGTCGAGTATTGCGTTGATGTATGGAAGTGGATACGCGTCCTTCTCGGTGACCTCGTTTACCTTACGGAAGTAAATACAGAATCGTGGTTTTCCATCTTTCTTTCGCACGATTGCGGTCGGTGAACTCCATGGACTTCGGGAAGGTTCGATTATGCCCTCGGACCACATTTTATCCACTTCTTCGTTGATAACATGCTGCATTTTCGGATTGCGTGGCATGTATCGTTGCTTTATAGGTTGATTGTGTTTCAGGCGGATCTGGTGTTCTAGCAAAGGGGTAACCCCTTTCAGTTCCTCAAACTTTGGAAGTTCCTGTTTGAGGAGGTCGGCCAACTTATCTTCGTCAGGGCGTTCTGCCTCGGTTGTGATTTTTGCGAGTACGGGCTCTGGGCGAGTTTTTACCGGTGTACTCAATTTCGGGGAGGCGGAGGAATGTAACGCCGCGATGGATGCAGCCGGCCGGTCGAACGTGATTTGCTGTTTCCATGGGTGGATTGTCATTTTGAAGGACTTCATGATGTCCATCCCCAGGATCATGTTCGTGGTCAGTGACAGTAGGCTCAAGAGCCGGACTCGTCTCCATATGCCGGCGATAACGCATCCTATTGTGATCGCTCCGTTAATCGGTACAATGCTACCATCAGCCATTTGTGCCTGAGCTAGTGGTTTTTTCCAGCGGGTTGGCTATATCGCGGTATTGGTCCGCGATTTCTGAATTTATGTAGGAGTTGGTGGCCCCGGTGTCTAACAGCGCTACTATGGGCTGGTCTTTGATACGGACTTCGATGTACAGGCGGTTGTCTCCTGTTTCTTGACACTTGAAGGAGGGTAGGGGATGCGTGTGAACAACATCAGGGATTACTCTGCCGAACTGACCCTTCCCTGATGTGGGACAGGGCGGTTGGCATTTCCCGCCGTGGTAATACCGCAGCAGTCCCGGGTTAGCACTTCGCGGCGACCACATTTGGAACAGAACTTTCTCTGTGGATTTCGGCATCCGGTCCGAAAGTGTCCTGTCTCTCCACATCTCCAACAAGTTGGTGGGCTTCCCTCGGTGGTACGTAGGGCGGGTGTGACTGGGGCAAGACTAGATAACGGACAGAAAATATCGGCAGAGACTAGTATTTTTGGTCGATGACCTGACTTTAACAATTCAATATATATATATATATATATATATATATATATATATATATATATATATATATATATATATATATATATTAGCCCAAAGGCGTCAGGTTGTACCAGACCCTAATAAATATACGAATGTCTTAAAAATTCTAAAATAACTTTAGTGTAGTGGATTCTACGAGAGAGTCTTTACTATTTTCAAATACATTTGACCAATTTTAAGAAGACTCAAATAAATAACGTATTTGTATTATTTCTGCTATACGATGGAATCAAAAGCTATGTTTAAAAAGGTAAAGCAAGATGCGTAGAACATCTTTTCGGAAAAAAAGGGACCATTGTTGTTTGGGTGGTTTCTGAGATTCCGCGTGGTATACTTGTGTACCCAGGGATTTAACATGCGATTTTTCAATTTTACATTATCTAATACAAAAAATATAAAATTGAAAATTTTACATTTAAATTAATAAACATAAATAAATGTGTATGGTTTTTATTACTGTAGAAATTAGTTTCAAGTGGGAAAAACTGTTTACATACGTGTACGAAAATATGTTACAGCACAATATACTACAGTACAATATAAATAAATAAAGAAATTGCCTACTAAAAATAAATAAATAAAATAATTGATTATGCGTTGAAACCATAGTCTTGTTTTAAAAGTATAACACCCGAAACCATGCAATATGTGTAGATTTTACAAAAAAAAAAAAAAAACATATATATATATATATATATATATATATATATATATATATATCAATATAAATAAATGAAAGCAATTGAAGATTAAAAATAAATAACTTATTTGTATTATTGTTGATATACGATGGAATCAAACGCTATGTTTAAAAGTTCCCGAAAGAGCATAGAATATCATTTCTTTTGTTGCGAAACGTATATAAGCGGCCCGCATTTTAAGGGTAGGTACTCAGTGTTATTCGATCAGTAGACCAACGATGAATCCACAAAACAAACCGATGCAAGCTGTCCAGCCGTGTCGCATTCGACCAGTCAGGTAAATAAAATTTAATAATTTCAATGTTAAGATATATTTTTATTTTACATTGTTAGTATTTATTATGATTATTTACTTTTTTTTTTTTTTACTTTGCTTATAAGAATCTTGGAGACTGTGTATGTCATAAGCGAGGAGGAGGCCGAGGAGACCCCAGTCGTCAACGAAGTAGATGACGACGACGTCTCGATGGAGGGTCCGGCGTCCCCATCCGAGTCTATGGAGTTTTCGGCTCCATCCACCACCGACGACGACGACGATGGCGATCACGCCCAGCCCGATTTTACGGCACCGGGCGTGTGGGGTGATCGGGAAAGTCCCAGTACGGCGGACGTGTGGACTTTACCCGACGACGGCGTAGGTTCCGAAGTTGCCGTGGCGGCTTCAATGCCCGACAGGTTGCGGAACCTTGACTCGCCGACGGCTGACGCCCCCACCCCCCAGGTAGATTCAATCTACCTTCGTTTAGGGGGCTTGATGCAGACAAGTTGCTTCGTCGTGTTACGCTGCAGGTAACACTTACTTTATATATCATTGTAGGGATTAGTCCCTACAATGATATGAAATGTGAGTTGAGGATTGCACGGGGACAGCAAATTATCTGTTTCAAGGACTGCCGTATACTAGCTGAGACAATGCGGTGCATGGGAGATTGCCTTAGGCAGGGTCTCGGGGAAGCGACTGTATTTTTCCACGAGACATGTGGCATCAGCATGACACTCATGGACCGCACCGGTGTTGAGCTAAGTAGGGACGGGCACCACATCCTCCTTGACGAGAAGGATGTTAAAATGTGTGAACAAGTGTTGTGCCGTGCGGCGGTGGCGGAGGACAATTTAGTGCTTGAGGAAGACGCGTTTTTCAACGGGTATCTTCGCTTCGTGCAGTACTGCGCGCTGTACGAAGTGAGAACTGGTAGACAGTGTAACGTGTGTGAAAAGTTATGTGATTTAGGGGGTGTGCAAAAATTTTTAAAGGATTTTTGGGACATGTATAGATTGTATAGTTTTAAATTAAGTCTAGATATAAGGTTTGTGAAGGATTTTATAAATAGTGAGAATAGGTTAGTTGTATAGATTTAGCATTAATTTTAAGATGTAAATACTAAATATTTTATTAGATTTAGAATTAATTTTAAGGTGTATATAATAATAAAAATTTTATTAAGCATATTTTGACGCGTACATTATTGATAAGTTCACAAATTTTTATAACAGTTTACAGAAAAATAGCATTCGAATAATCCCTTAGCATACCTATCATTTTTCAACTTATTTATATTGCAAAATTTAAACAATTTTACGAATTCCTTAAGGGGTGATGCCTACCTGCGAGGCTGAAAAAATGCGGAATTTCGGGATTTTTTTTTCTCGAAATCGAAACAAGATAGGAAACTGCAATTAAACCAGTTTATTGGTTGTACATTGGTCTTTAATTACGAATTTTTTCCACCTCTTTGAACCACCTGGGGGCCCGTGGCGCAGCTCCCTGCAGAAGACCTTTTTCAAAAGGCGTTTGGCGGTGACCGCGTTTGCATGTGTAAAAATCATCTGATATCAAAATTTTCAATGGCGCTGCATTAAGAATGAGTAAAAGCGGTCGTTGATCGTTGGGTTTTGAAAAAAAATTTTTTTTGAGAAAATGGCGGCCTCCTGAATGAAAAAGTCATTTTTTCGAGGCAAAAAAGTGTCTTTGATCGGCTGTAAAAAATCGAAAAAGCCTTTTTTAATTAAAAATATCGCGAGTTTTATATTTAGTCTTAACACGACTGAGTGATGGTCGCGAATGAAGACGTTTTTTTTTTCATTCGCTTCTTTATACGTCCTGCGCCGGAAAGAAGTGTATCCACTTTTTCTACAGCTTTGCGTTTCAAGTTACTCTTTGCCTCGGTTAAACGATTCTGGAACGCTTCTTTGACCGGACGATTTTCATTGAGATCTTCGAGGAAATTTATTCCAGTACTAACTGCTTCCCGTCCAACAGCTCCCACCCCTTTTTTTATCAACGGCATAATTCGTCTGAATAAACCACTGAAGAAACTTCCCAGCCCGTGGCCTCTCTGGAAAGCAGCCCCTCGTTATACAACTGTTCCTATACCAGAACCTGCTTGTCGATTATAATAATTTGATATGGACAGCCACTCATTTTTTTTTTAATGTTATTTACGTCGTCGAAAGTGAAGTATCACACACAGTGTACCCGTTTCAAATGATGCAGCACTACCTATGTCTGTCCTTATATCAATTTCAATGCGATCAAACTCTGTTCTCAAGAGAAGAACATAGTGTGGCTGGGTATAAATAACCGATTTATTTCCTCCATATACATAATTTTGAATATCAACGCTTACGATTCTTATTAACGGACCCACGACATCGCTCACAAACTGCGGTTCAATCAAATCACAGTAAATGAAGAGTTGCGATGGTATTCCCGCTAAAATATTGTACGGTTTTTTTGCAATTGATTCACTAGTAATATCATCGGACGGGTCATACCCCAACTGCTTCATTAATCTTGGCGACAGTTTACACAGAAAAAAAAGATTTGAAAAATATCCTAATACTCTAGATAATTTATCTAATGATCGTCATTGATTTTCAGCCTTCTAATTACAATAGTTGATTTATCTAATTAGGAATAGTCAACTCATCTAATATATACATATACCATATTATCTACTTAACTAGTCAAATTATAAAATAGAAATAGTTAGTTTATCGAAAGATGATTTGTTATTTTAACAAAAACAGTACGTACATTAACTATTTAGTATAGATGAATAAACTAAAAATAACAGAAAACTTATCTATTTAAAATAGATACAAAATCCTTTTAAATATTTAAATAGTCTAATGTTATTAGAAACTTTAAATAATTGGAATATATTAATCAACTAATAATGTTAGATGTTTTCAATATAAATAAATTCATGAATTATCTAATTATATTGGTTTATAAAATAATCTAAAACATATAAATTTAGTAAGAAAAATTATTTAAATAATAAAAAATTACATAATAGTTACATATACTGTTACAAAAATGGTGGTTTAACTTAATTATATGTGCACAATAATTAATTCTTTTACAACATCTGGAACGAAACCTTACAAATGCATCTGACGAGGTTCGTTCGGATTTCTAATAGAAATTGGAAGGGACTCAACCCAGCTTTGAACTGTATTTACTTCTCTTGTGGCTAATGTGTTTCAAAACCCTAAAATGGATTAGTTTCATTAATTATATACATAAATATATAAAAACGTGTCAGAATCCTTTATTTTGACAAACATTCTTAGGTTATATTTTATCACAAAATCAACATTAACTTACCTTTGAAATCACGTATCCGGGCATCTAAGTCGTTCCCACTCACCAATGCATTGACCCTCACTCATTATGTTCAAAATATGTTTGGTGCACAGACAACGCGAATATGGTACATATGTTACACAACATTATTCCGTTGAAGATTACTAAACTACGCAGTTAAACAAGCAACGTATTCAAATTGATCTAATTCTTTAGATATATTATCTAATTGCATTAGTTAAAACCCCCAATAATATTCTACTATTCCATTATTATCTTTATAAGTTCCATATATTTTAAATAGACGAATCATCAACAACTATAGATGAATCATCAAATTTTCAGTATTTGAAACAACTACATATATTGGCTGAAAGTCCATTTTAATTTGTTCTCCGAAACATATATTTTAAGTAGAAAAAACATCTATATTTTTAGTTGCACAGCAAAAACGAACATTAGATAATTGATCTATTTTGTAGAATAGCCAGCTAAAGTTTTAAATGCTCTAATTTTTTAGGGAAAACAGCTAATGTATTAGGTCAAATAACTATTGTTTTATTTGAACGACCTATATTTTTAACTAAAAATATCATATATTCTTCATTAGATAATTCATCTATTCAACTTTAGTTGTTCTAACTAATATTATAGATATTTTAGCTAATGTAGAAACAACTAATTGCAATTAGTCAAATTCTCTAAAGTTTTTCTTTCTGTGTAATAGAATGAAATTTGTCGACGGTGTATGAGGCTTGAATTCTTTTCAAGTTCAAATTAAGCGAGAACTGTATTTCATTTCTCCGAAAAAAATCACTCTCATTCAACTTCTTCAAGATATCAAAAACCGATACATAATTTCCAACGGATATTGTAACTCTCTCTATAATTTCTTCATATACCTTTGCAATAACAGTGCCCGGTGGTAGAGTTTTTTCTTTTTATTTTCAAAATCATTAAAAGTGCCTGGCGGTGATTTTTTTTTTTCTCTTTTTAGTTTTGACACAAACACGTGATTCGAACCTTCGCTAACGGTAGAGAAAGTCGATGGATCTTGCACTTCTGATACAGCAACCTCCCACTCATCCCCACTAAGCTTGATATTTCTTTGTAATAGAGTGTAAAAATTTGATGTTTTGTTTTCGGGGAAATAGTTCATAGAACTATTACTTAGTAACGTTAAATAGAAATCTTTCATATTTTCTTTAATTCTGAAGCTAATATCCAAGAGTTAAATTTATCACTATATCCTTTCCATTTAACCAACACTTGCCTTCTGACACCTATGCCCCGAGTTTCTACTATTTTATCTATTTTAAACGAGGTTCTTTTCGGTTTAATCGTAACCCTTTGCAATTCCGTTTCATAAAATGTACCCTCGATGACTTCATTATTTAAATCTACTATTCTATAAACGGGAGGCACTCGTTTCATTGCGTGGGTAATTTTAAAAATTTCCTCTGACCAATTACTCTGATAACCCTTCTCAAACTTTTCTTTCGTTTTGCAAATTCGAACAAATTAACCGGGTATGAATTTTAGTTTTATATTTTTATTTTTTATATCATTTCCATACTGAGTTCTCCATACTTGTAATACATTCTCATCATTTACGTCTTTCGGCGCCATTTTTATTGCCGAATGCTTTGTGCTATTGTAGGCCGTAGTAAGACTAGCTAATACGTCAACATAACGGTACGTATTATTGTGCGTGAAATTACGATACATTCTTGTCTTTAAAGTTCTATTCAACCGTTCAACAAGGCATGCTTTCACATCAGGATTTTGTGTGACATAATATCGTACACCGTTTTGACGAAAGAAATTTCTCACCGATTTCGATATAAATTCAGAACCTTTATCTGTCTGTATGTATTGCGGTTTACGATTGCTTTCGTTAAATATTTTCTTAACTGCTTTGATTATAGTGGCTGGATTTTTATCAGGTATTGCTACCGTCCAAGCATAACGACTAAAAACATCAATTACGGCTAAAATATGGTTCATTCCGAGACTTCTTAAATCATTCAGATCTGCCTGGTATAGATCGTGTTTATTTGAAACTTTATATTTATTTCTTGGAAAACGTTTTCGTAAAGGTTTGTGTAACGTATAGGCGTCCTGTGAAGATAACCAGTTTTTAACATTCTTGGAACTGTATTTTCTCTTGACCGCACTTATGAGATTAGTGACACCCGAAAAACCCGTTGCATTTGACGGATCATAGTAGATACTAGCTAAGCGTCTATTCATCGTTTAGTGAACGTTAGTTTTTTGCACGATATATTACCACCATACGATTCATCTGCCGTATCAGAACTGAGCTCTGATTTCTTGCTCTCTGATTTTATACGTCTTAATTTGGGCGTCCTGTACATAAACCTCCTTCTATTCGGATTACCGATTAATTCTCCGGGAACGTTAATTTTCTTTAATGCATTTGCAAAGGTGGACCACCCGGTCGGATTAATATTTTTTCTAGACCGCATGATATCACCTATCAAATCTGTAATATTTGAATCTGGGACAACAGTACCGTTTATTTGAACTATCCCTTTATCATCCCACGTTATACCGGTTCCGAGAACTTTCACTCTTTGAAGTAATCGCGCCGCATTATTATGATATTTTTTCGGTAACATACTTAATATATCTTTTGTATTATACGGTTCTTGAAGCTGCTGCTGCGGCGGCGGTTGTTGTTGGTCTTCATTTTTACTTTCTTATACGCAGTATAAGTAACTATTGTAATCATGAAAAATTTCGATCTCGAGATTTTAACGGAAATATACGTTTTCACCTTCCCTGAATCGATTCCAACTATTTTTGGAATGACGTCCGTCTGTTTGTGTGTGTGTGTGTGTGTGTGTGTGTGTGTCTGTGTGTGTGTATGTTCTCTACAGCCTAAACGGTTGAAGCTAAAATTATGAAACTTTAAACTTAAGATTTGCATATACCTGAGGTGTGCACCTACTATTTTTGAAAAAAATATTCAAAGCGGAAGTGCCAGTTTACTCTAGTCAATTTTTGCATTTTCTGCAATTACTCAAAAATGGTTACAGTGACAGAAAATTTTTATGAACAAAAATTAAAGGTATTTATATTTAGCACAACTTTTGTTTGAATTATTTTTCCAAAAAGAGTAATGGCTTCAAATTAAATTTCTGCTTATTATATATATTTTTACATAAATCGTATCATCTGCGCCTGTCAATTGTTTAACAAAATAGACTTAAATAATTTGAAGTTTGACATTTTATATTGTTTCTAAGAAATATATCTACTGTAAAAGCGAACTAAATGTTAGAACGAATATTATAAATTAGAAAAATAATGTAACTACGATATGGTTGAACCCATATGCGGATAAGAAAGTTCGGTGCATGACACTGCAGATATTTTAATTCAGTAATTGGAATGGTAATAGGTTCACGTAATTGATTCTTAAAGTGTAAATATCTTTGCAAAGTCTCCCGATACAATGACCATTTCTCACCTTTTGCACCTTTTTGCACAAGTTTACGTAAAGTTTGCTTGTGCCGAGATAGGCGTGCTCGTTGATTTATATTTACAGGAACTTGACCGTTTAAAATATTATACGCATACTCGCACAAACAATGAATTTCTTTACTATTCGCACTTTTCAATAGAGAAACACGATGGTTTGGTTTGAGTTTATGCAGAGCACACAAATAATCTGTGTGGTTTATTACTGATTTAATCATTTTACAGAATAATCGCTGGTAAATTTTTATCACTGTATTTATACTTTTTGGCCGGTAGATAAATGAATAACTGGTTGTCACGTGACATTGTTTTAAAACGGCACCAATCTGGTGTCGATTGTTTTAAATCAAATAGTAAATATCCATGCGGTTCTGTTGTTGCGTCATTATAGGCGTCTTGAATATATTTTGAGTTTTCAGGACATACCTGACGCGTCAAATGTTGAATTTGAGCCTTGTCTCGTGGATTTTTAAAATAAACAATATAGTTTGCAGTAAGCGATATATCCCTCTGGCTTTTACCATGATGATACAGATTTTGCGTCAGGAAAAATACCGATAAATTTTTATGATGTGAACCTTTTGTGGTCTACAATTTGAGAATTACATTCACGCATTAAGTCATCGATTATGATTAGCTGAGGATTATCGCCGTCATAGCTATTCATGTCGGGAAGTCCTGCGATGAAATTAACATTTTGAATACGCTCGTATAATTTCTGCCATGTTCCGTAGTGCCAGTTTACTTGAGAAAACACTGTATCACACATATTCTCTATATGCTTGAGAAAATTAACAACAAAATAACTTTTTCCACACCCCAACGGACCCGCTACAATAGCAGAAAAGGGATGCTGAAACTTGGGCTCCATAATGATACAAAGAAGTTTCAACAATAAGTTATATTTAAAAAATACATGTCTTTATAAAGATATAACATCAGCAACAGCAATAACACCAATAGCAATAAACAAATAAAAATAAATGATTTTGTACACACGCACATACGCTCATACGCAGATACGCACACACGCACACACGCGCACACTCTTATTTACGCTTCTTATATCCATAAGGTATAGAATTAAAATTATCCACTAGTCTACGTTTCATAAAGTTTATGTTGAACACTTTATTTTCTGCCCGTGTAACAACGGTATGATTCATCGTAATCCTGATGTTGTCGCACGTAATTATCGGGGAGGCCACCTCGTCAGTTTCTCGTTGAATGATGTTTTTCAAACAGTCAAAATTCAACGTTTTAGAATTTTTGTAGTTCAAGGTGAAGCCTTATATTTTACATATTTGACTGGTTCCAAATACTTTATACGCGTAGCTTTTTGGACCGCCGCATACGAATTCGGTGATGAAACTATCCGGACCGTAACAGGTAAGTTCGTCCGTAAGGTCTCCCAGAAAATTACCTGTCGGAGGGTTGAACTGGCCAGGCGAGTGAGTATAGATCAACGAGTCCGTGTCATAATACAACACTCTGTCTCCTATTGACTGTAAAATGCTGTGTAAACACAGACGGGCTTGTGCCGTGGTATATGCCGCAATTACAACATTTACGGTACACAGCTGGTCGGCGGCTTCGTTTTGATGTTCCCAGCTACAATACACCATTTTCTCCCCCGCTGGGATAAGTCGATTTACGGTGATGGACGGGCTCGCCAACAGGTCGTTCAATTCTTTGGCCGATGATAGAATGGTTGTTTGCGGTCTGTTCTCTGTCTGAGCGAATTTACCTGTGTGTGTGAAATTTGTTTTTATTTTGTGATACATTGATACAGAATAATGAAAATGCATACCCCAGAAAGAGTTCAGCATCAATTTTGCCAGTGAGCGTTTCCCCGCGTTGGTTGCAATCTTTGAAGGCTCCAGTAAAATTCCCTCTCGCTCCAAATACTCAGCAATGTATTTTTCTTTTGTTTCATCATTCGTGCACTCTTGAGGCCATCCCGATGCTTCTTGTTTCATTTTTAGAAAATTATTTATATATTCGACAAATAAACCGCCGGTCTTTTGAACTTTATCGTATACGGTGGTTTCATACTGCCCAATTTCATATACTTCGAGTATTTTATAACCTAGCTCGACGGCGCGACGTACCTCATCCGCCACCCATGTCCCCATAAATTTTCTTTCACTAATGGTGTGTGTACAGTCATTCTTATTCAGATCATCGCAACATGTACGACACAACGCAAACATGAGTTTGTTATGAACTTTTCGCGGTAGCACAGAGTGAAACAAGTCAGATGGTGGAAGAACTACACATTTTATTAGACCCTCAACGCGGTCAATGTTATTATCAGTTATTAACACTTGCTGACATTCGGTGCCGACAAACACTCGCGGATTTCCCACAGGATATTTACCGTACTTGCAAACAAATGGATAGAGTGAACACACGTCTACGTATTTAATTTTTTCCACGCCTTCCGTTTTCTTGTACAGAGAAACGTTGCCTGTACGCTCGCCAAAGAATGCGTGACGCGGCTTTAACGGCAAATTATCAATAAGCGCGTGTTTATCCAAAACAAATTTGAGATCTATATCTCTTTGTAGCTGTCGTTTAAACTCACACTCCCAAATAACTACAACAGTGTATCCGCGATTACGCATTCTAAGCACCTTTTCATGGGTTTTTTGAAAGCGAAGGTTTAATGTTTCACGCGTATTGTTATAAAGACTTTTGTCTCGATCTGTACGATAGCATACATCGCACCCGTACCAGAAACAGCCCATAAACTCGAAAACCAGTTTTTCCGGCGCATAATAGCCATCAACTTTTAGGCCTGGCTCGAGTACCGTTTCTCGGCAATGACCTACGTGCTCTATACGGATGCCTCGTGCAATCTCTTCACTAATCAACCATTGTACCGCTATTTTAGAGTGATTTTCGCCGAACCTGTAACCGTTTCGCGGAGTTATACCGATGGTATCCCTTTTAAGGTATTGCCTCCGAAACACACGATTACATGCTGAAGCGATTGTTACAGCTTCACTGAACGGACACACTTTACAATCTTCAATAAAAGTTTTGCGAAATTTTTCACACGCCCGACGAAGTATATCCACATCAGAGACACAGTATTCAATAATTTCTCTTTGCATGCAAAAAATATAATTTTCTTCCAGTTGTTTTGCGTGCCACTCTAGAAAACAAGTACGAGCATCAGCTTTCATACTATCGACACCGTAATACGTAACCGCCGGAACAGGTCCGGAATAGAACTGGTTTTCCAGTGGAAAATACCCTTTTTTAACAGAATGCGGTAAATCCATGGCTTTGCTTAACGATGCTAACGACATGGGCAGATTTATTTTTTTTTAATTTATTTATTTATTGAGTCTAAGGATCGAATTTTATAGTTTATTTCCATTAATAAAATTTTTGAGCCATTTAGTATTAATATAGGTTTCATATTCATTATTTCTGTTAAATATTTCAGTATAAATTGGGCATCAAAACTTTTCGCATTGTGTGCAATACATATTACCGATGAAAAGTAAGTACGTGGCAGCAGTGCATATTCAACAAAACGCGACTATGCGCTGTCTTTGAAAACATGTTGTCGCACCCCGCACATACTACATAAAACGGTCAAATCATCAACATCTCTGCAAGTAGGGCATACCTGTTGAACGACGCACAAGCTCACTCCATGTTCCTTGTCCTTCCCGATAACTTTCTCTTGACGCGTCTCAAAATCATAATAAATGAACAAATCATTTTGTTTCTTCGCTGGTTCTTTATCTATTTTGATAAAGCATTTATGATTCGCAGCTTTGTAGCACTGACACAGCAAGCAAAAAGTTTCACCACAAACATGAATTTTGCTCTTCTTGTAGACTTTCAGACATTTTCTGCACGCATTCATACGGGCACAAAGCAAAGTGTGTTTATCATAGCACAGCTGACCCATAAAACGTCTATTGCATTTGTTACACAGAATAGATGGTCCCATGCATGCCGGAGACTAGAAACAATGCGGACAGATGTTGCTGCAACGATGACGTCCTCGTTGATGGTAGGGTTTATGACATGGCTCGCAAAAATAGTTTGACGAAAATGCTGCTGTCAAACTTTTAATCGCAGAGAAATGATTGTCGCTGTGGAGAAGATTAAGTCGTGGAAGGTTTTTTCCATGAGCTCCTTCGTATAATAATGAACCGTAACCACGATACTCGTACACAACAATATTGTATTCCTGAAAATACCGCTGAAATTCTTCAATTTCAGGAATACCTCCTCCGTACATCGGAATATTAACTCGCGCCTTGATAAGTAGCTCACGAGCCATGATACCCTGAATGTCACGACGATCCGCAGCGATATCACAAAAGTTTGGATTTTTCGTGAGCCATGCTTCTGCAACAATTAGGGCTCGTGGTAAACAATTATTGTCCTCGTTTTGTATTTCTACAATACCATGTTTGCGTTTGCATAGCTCTGAAAATGTGAAACCGTGTCCGGGTAATCTTGGTTTCCTTCTGCCCACGGGCATAGATACTCTCGTTACTTCTACAGTGAAATCTCCGTCTGAAAATACTTCAGCGTTGCTTTGCAGTATTCTAGAAAAGGTATCCCATACCACGTCTAAATGTATCTGGTCAACACGTCGAAAACTTAGGCAAGCTGGTCCAGACTCCAATCTTGGAGTATGAAAATTCATGCCTACAAAATCCTCTGGCGGTATGGACTCGGTTACATAATCAATAAGATTTTTCATACTATCTTTAAACCATGCAACTGGATTAATGTCCGCCGGAGGATCTGTCATTGCGATGGTTAAACGACGTCCCAGTATATTGAATAATTTCACTTTTTTTTCCACATCACAAATGACGGTGAAGCGCTTCAAACCGTTTCCAATCTGAGTGTTGGTGGTAGCAGCAGCATCATTCATCGTCGACGCGTCAATTATGCCTTCGCAAATTTTGAAAAAATGCAGATAATTTTCATTGTTCTCTTCTGGATCACTACCAAAAACACCAGCAACAGGTTCCAGTGATTCTAACAGGTCGTTGCATATGTTGAAGAAATTTTGGAAATTTTCTTCTCCGTCAAAGTTCTGCGATTCATCTGTACTCGTCACTCGTTCCATAACTATTTTCGAATGTTTTTTTTTTTAAAGACACTATTATTCGGACGGATAAACCAATTCAACTAGTTTGTCCCGCCTGAAACCCCTCTTATTTAAAGTATTTTTTTCAAACGACTCAACCTTTTTTTTTCATATCGGATTGACGCTATTCCAACAGGTAAAGAAAATAGTGGGGATATATGCGCTTCCACAGAACAGGTAAGGGATAACAGAAATAATACAAATAACTTTTTTTTTTCTTTAGTACGCAATCGCATTATTTATTTATTTATATTGATAGTTTAACAAACTCTACACATATCGCATCTTTTGCACTGCCACATGGTTTCGTGCCTGTATGTACAATAGCTAATTTTTCCGACTTAATATTATTATTTAATTCGTTTATATAATCATCGGTCATCTTTGCAAAACGAAGGGGTAGAAATACGACTGATTCCGACAGTTCGACAAGAATCTTCCTGCCAAACTTTGTGGTTACTGCTTTTACGGCGAGTACTTCATTCTCTTCATTTATATTCAATTCTCGTAGTTTCAGATCATTGACAGCCCCTACTAAATTTGCTATTTCCATTTCTAAACAAACCAATAATACAGATTTTATTGTAACTTTAGTTTCTAAATGTATCAACAATAAAAATACTTACTTGTATACAACCGGTCCACAACTTAAAATCGTCGCTACAGCATACACAGTCGAACTGATGAAATGTTCTAATATTTCGAAGGTTTTTATACGAAATCCCCTACATATAACACATGTCGTCATAAGTAAAAGGGTCAAATCACAATATTAACTACAAGTAATACTCCTATACTATCGAATAACTACTTTTTTTTTGCCTGACGCAAAGTGCAGCTGCACCAAAGGACAGGTTCAAACACGATATCTCATTAATTCAGTAAGGCATTTTTTTTACCTGACGCAAAGGGCACCTGCAGGAAAGGACAGGTTCAAACACGATATCAGTAGGAATGTAAAGATATTTTTTCTTTTTGTCTGACACAAAGGGGAGCTACACACACAGGTGTGATATCTCAGCGGGATAATAACAATTGTCAATGCCGACAAAGGAAAATCATTGACTTATTTATTAGGGTCTCGGTCTGGTGCAGGAGGGCCCCCATAAATCTTTTGTTACACCTGACATATTTATTAGGGTCTACATAAAAAAAAGGGTCTGTGACACAAAGGGCCACCTGTACAACAGGGCAGGTGTAAAGTAACAATGGTCACTGCGCCGACAAAGGAAAACAATGACATATTTATTAGGGTCTACATAAAAAAAAAGGACTGTGACACAAAGGGTACCTGCACAAAGGGACATGTGCAAAGTAACAATGGTCCCTGACCACAAAGGGCGCCGACAAAGAAAAACAATGACATATTTATTAGGATCTACATAAAAAGGTCTGTGACACAAAGGGCACCTGCACAAAGGGACAGGTGCAAAGTAACAATGGTCACCGACCACAAAGGGCGCCGACAAAGGGCACCTGCACAAAGGGACAGGTGCAAGGTAACAATGGTCACTGTGCCGACAAAGAAACACAAAGACATATTTATTATGGCATATTTATTAGAGTAGGGTCTACATAACAATGGTCCCTGCCGACAAAGGAAAAACAATTACCCCGACCGTGGGAAAGGGACCCATCCTTTGTTTGAACCTGACATATTTATTAGGGTCCAGGCCATCAATCAAATCTCAGAGAACCGCTGACTACTCTACTGGCAACCCGTTGATGTAAACAACTTTGTCAAGCAACTGATGTTTATGATAGACGCACACACAGAAGTAACCTCATCTGCGGCATCTGTGTACGGGGAAGGAACCTTCTTCAAAAAAAGAGACAGAACCTTTGTACCACCTGTTCTATTGAAGTCGACATAGCGTGCTCGACAGATTCGGCATTAGCTTCAGTTTTCTCTTGGGCTGTGAAAACCAGACCTCTGCGTCCATGCAGCGCTTGGATTGTTGCCTGTTTGTTTCGGAGTGACGTGCTAAGCTTCTAATACAATTTTTCGTCTTCATTTGTGTTGGTGATGATCTCACACCACTTATCGTTGGAATGTTGGCGAAGAGCGGCGCGCACCTGTTTCGATAGCCGGTTTGCTATGCGACGATCAGAAGGGTTTTTGGATTGCTGCCAGTGGCATCGTGCTCTGTTTCGAATTTTGATAAGCTCGGTGATTTCTGACGGTAGCACGTTCCTGCGGCTTGTTATAACATGCAGCGTGTTTGTATATAGCTGCATTTCGCTTTTGATAGAATCGGTGAGCGAGACTACAGCTTCGTCCAACTGCTCCGTTGTGGTAATCACAGGCAAGGGATCTAGAATACATTCGAGATTGATGCCGAATGATTTCCAATCGATACGTTTTTTGCTTGGGGCTAAATTCTCGTCAGGTAGTTCATCGAGATCTAATATCACTGGATTGTGATCGTAACTCATTTCTTCCAGAGCTTGGATGGAAGTTTACGAGGGAATTACACGTATGATAGCGATGTCGAGGACGTCCTGACGGTGATCGTTGGGACAGATATAAGTTGGTTGCTCCGGGCCAATTACAGTTAATTGGGAGTTTGTAGCATATCTTGCAAGAACTTTTCCTTTCCCGTTCGTCATGCGACTGTGCCAGCTGGGATGTTACTGCCTATATGTTTTAGTTTAATAATAAATAAATAATTTAAACACTTTACTACGTTCCCCGCTGGGAACGATCCCGGACAAGACCGGTTGAACCGTGGCTTGCTACAGTGGAGACGGGGGGGGACAGAATTGTTATGTTATGGACGCCAGCCGACCTGATGCCAAGCGATTCAATATATGTAGATGGTTGGTCGGCAAACCTAAGTCAGGATTGGGGACAATATCAAGGGTCCCCAGGTTATTGAGCAATAGTCTAATACTGGAATGAAAGTGATATATTTCAAACGGAGTGATTACAGTTCTGAACCACAATTCGGTGAAGCCGAAGAAGAGAATCTAACCAGTTACCCGAGTAGTGGGCAGTTTCCGCTGACAGACGACAGGGCCTTTGCCGGACGCTCTTAAAATTATAGTATCCGCGAGGTGAAGCGCTAAATAGCGACACGACGTACCCGATTGGTCGACCAGTAGAGACGAAGTGCGTGCACGTAAGGTGCGAGAGCTGTATAACGACACGAGCAGGGTGTCCTGCAACCGCTCTGCGTTGAGCTGTTCCCGTATCGAAACTAAATTGGCGTGTAGCTTGATCAGATTGTACAATTTACGACAACAATAACAATAATAATGACAATAATAGACCATACGCGGCCGATGGGCCGAGTAACATCCGTAACAATACAATAATATAATAGTGACGACGCTGGGCCGTTAACGTGAACCATAAAAGTAACAGAATAAAAATAACAATATTAAATAAAATATTTGAGTAGGCTTATCTGGCGGTGATGGGAGGGCGATGCCCACACCGCTGTTGGCGCGCCTCGTCTGCTGCGCTGCTCGGGTCGAGTCGGCCCGCTACGTCGTTCTTCGTCTCGGCTCGGAGCCGTCGGCGATAGAGTGGGGACGGAGCTCACTTCAGACTTGCCTTCCGCGGCGCACGAATGGAACCAATCCGCCATGCGGCCAACCGATGCAATTCTAGCCGAACACCAATCGATGCAGATACCAGCGTCAGAATAAGCCAACGGTGGTTCACAGGCGGCCATTTTGTTGGGGGGAGGGCTTCGAATTAGTTCGAGTTATATCATCCACCAGAATGGCCGCCGTGAGCGTGACCGTCGCTTTTCAGGTACTAACCGTACTAATGTTTCCTACAATATGGACTGAGTGATTGTTTCGGCAAATATTGGAATTAAAATTTTTTAGTTTTTTTTTAATGGCGTTTGAATAGTGCATTACATTGTAACAAAATCCGTAAGTCTTACGTTTTACTTGAATTTTATGTATTTTACTTGATTTAAAATATATTAGATTATGTCGTCCAACATGAGTTGCGCTGTGCCAAGTTGCAAATCGAGTGGGTACTGTTTTACGTGGTTTCCGAAAGCTTATAACACGATGTTTCAAAACTGGATTGGGCTGGTAAACAATCCAAAATTATTTAAAATGCCAGAAAAGCAAATTTATCATTCGTATCGGGTCTGCCTTAAACATTTAGTCCTTGGTGGATTTATATAAATGGTAAAGGCAGAACTACCGTATTACATGGTGCTTATCCAACTTTGTACTTGGATGAGCGGTACGCTGTGCAAGAAAGTAGGAAAACCATTTTAATTTGATAAATGTTTTTATTAATAAAGTAATTCATTTAGATATCCCCATGCCCGATGTAACAAGTTTACATCTTCGTTGAGGGAGCACGATTATTGTATGTCAGTGCGACCGGAAGGTATTAAATGTTTTTGCTTGGTTTAACTTGAGCTAATAAAATATTGTTTTCAGAGGTATCGAGCAAGGGTAATCATCGTCAAACCAGAAAATCGAATCGTAAGTCATCAAATTAATTTTCAATTATAAATAACATTTTATAGTTTACATTTAATTCAGATACGACAAATTCACCGCAAAGTAGCAGAAAACGAAAGGACTGGAGTTTGTTTCTACTACCAAGCGTCCAAAAATCTGTGCTAATGCTGGTAACAGCAAGAAGCATATTATATGCTTTTTGGTAACGGGATGTTTATTGCCAGACGTAAAACCATAACTCACACTCATACACGTCATTTCAAAAATAATCGGAATCGATTCAGGGAAGGTCAGCAGGTATATTTCTGTTAAAATATCGAGATGTAAATCTTTCATAATTACAATACTTATTCTGCGTATAAGAAAGTAAAAATTAATTTTGTTATAGCAAAATAGGGGCAATTTTGATTTTATGGCACTGCTTAAAACCTTACCTTCAAGTAACTGTTATTGATTCCATACATTATGTAAATGAATTAAACATTTTCTAGACCAATATTATGTTTGTGAATAGTTTAGTTTAATTAACAGCTCAGTCTAAGCTTGAATATATTTATTTTAAAGATCTTATGGAAATATATTGATTTTATTTCCAAATATTGTTTTTTTTTATTCTATGATTAACATTGTTAATTAGATTGCATTAGATTTATAGGGCGAAATTGAGCAAGACGATTTTTATCCACAGCGTTCCAATATATTTCAGGGTAGAAATAATTTTACCGACTGGCAATAAATTACCGGTCGAATCAGTAAAATTATTTATACCTTGAAGTATATCGGAATGCTGTGGATAAAATTGTCTTTTCATTTTTTACCTATACATCTATCTCTTTCTAATGCATATACCTATCTCTCTCATATATCTATCTCTGTCTACTATGTCTATCTCTTTCTATACGTCTTCTTAAACTTCCAAACCCAACCCGTACACAATATTTCATAAGCCCAAGTTGTCGGGGTCTATTTTCAGTTATATTACTGACACCCCCTGGCCCACAAATATCCCTAAGTGACCTTTCCTGCTGTTCCTTGGAATAAGCTGACAAAAAGCTCACAAGCGAAGCGTAAGGGTTATACCCCTAGGTGAAAACCCGTCAGGTGAAAGCCTGAAACAGAATTGCCGACTTGAAAACCGGCCTTGAAACCAAGGCGAGCGTGATGGCGGCGCACAGTGGGATGAAACGCTCGAAAAGTGGCCAAAATTCAAATTTTCAAATATTCGATTTTTGAATATTTTTTTATACCATCTTATTAAGAATACTTTAGACTGTAGAAAACAATATATTTTTTTTATTATAACATTACGGAAATACATAAAAACGACCTCTAAACACAAATTTTTAAAAATTCCTTTTTTTTAAATGTAAAATGCAAGTCACTATATCTTTTTTATTTTTTAATCAAATTTCAAAATTCATAATGTTTTAAAATGCTATTACATTTAGTTTCAAAATGTTTTTTATTTAATTTTAAAATACGAAACGAATTTCATATTACAGCTTCCAACATGGCGGTCCGTTTTTTTTTTTTGTTGAGTTTGACATGTTCATTTTAATATAACTTTTTAGCGCCGCTTCCCGCTGCTTTAATTTTTACATATTTATATACATAATACTTTTGAGAAACAAGATCAAAAATAAAATTTTACCCGCATTTCCCCGGATTTTCGTAATTTATATTTTAAGTGGAGGCCGACCAGCAAACATATATGTACTACGCTGCGAGGATTTCTACTATATACATAATTTAACAAAAATCGGTATCTTAGATATAATTCTGTTATCAGTACCTGCGAATATTAAGAGGCTTATGAATTTTATTAATCTTTTAATCTATGCAAATAATATAACTAAATAAAGTGGGCTGGATTATGCAGACGAAAATATAATACACCTATTTGAAGGTAAGATTAAAAGTAAAACCTGTCCTAAAATTAGTTAAATTAAGCCAATGCTTATATAGCTTATAAGCCAAATATATATATATATATATATATATATATATATATATATATATATATATATATATATATATATATCCATAATTAAAATTTTTCTTCATTATTCTTATATATGTCGGGATCTGTAAATTATCTTTTCTGATAAATTGTAGGTATACTTGCTAATAATATGACTAATTATTTCTTAATTACTTACATTGTAACTCAATCAATCAAAAATAAGCCATGACACTGAATATTATATTTTTTGATAACCACTAATAATTTTTTTTTTCCATTTTTTAATAGTACTTGATATGCTATGTGAGCGATCATTTTATAACATTATAATAACACATTACCAGCGAAAACAAAAATAAAATTACTAGTTTTATACGCTATAAGAGCTATGGATTAGATAGATTAAGCATTATCAAACAAAAACAAGACATTTTTTCCAAAGTTAAACTTTGGTTTAATTGCAAATTTTATGCAAAATAATAAGCAAAAAAAAAAATCTTCAAAATCTTTATTAATTACCGAATGGCATAGTTTTGGCCACTTTTCGAGCGTTTCATCCCACTGTGCGGCGCGTCACAAAATGCCGGCCACGCTCAACATAATTTGAGAACCGAGATTAGGGTGCGATGATAAGTAAATGTGTTGGTGTTGGGTGTCTTTTCGAGGTTTTGGCGAGACGATCTCCACTAAATCCGGGCCGAGCCCGCGGAATACAACTTCCACAGTCGCGAATATCGCAAAATCCGAACAAACAGTTCGCTGGATCTCCACAAGTTCCACTACGGGATACTATTACACTCACTAGGTCCACTGCGAAAATTCACGGTTTCGAAGAACGTCTGCCTCATACAGAAAATCTGGTCTTATCTCTTTTTAGAGTCAGAACCAGGAATTGCACGCTTGTTGCGAGATTGTTCCGCTCTTATTTCGTGCGTATCTTGAAGTCTGACAGTCGCACACCCATGTGAGCCTGGTCACCGACCAATTGGGGCCACAATTCAAATTCAAAACGTAACAACTTAGTTAAGTTTCACAGGTTTAACCAAGTGTTTAAATTATTTATTTATTAATAAAATGTTTCACGAAACTCCAACCACAACTTTTATAAATATAGTTTAATAATAGCTTTATTTTTTACTCTGATTACATACAATTATGAAATAATTTTTATTATGGCGACTGTTACAGGGCTAAAGTGGCCTTTTTCAGTCGATTCGTCATATTAAAATTAGAGACAAGAAAAAAATAAATAAATAAAAATCCATCATCCATTATAAAAGCACTCAAAAAAAATTTAAATCAAATTAACGTAAGCCGGTGTACATACAGACTGATAAAGGAACTGAGTTTATTGCGAGCTCCGTAAGAAAGTGCTAAGAATAATTTAAGCAGTTGAAAAAGTAACGGATACGGCAGGACTCGAACCCGCGACCATCGGTTTCGCGCCGATCGCTCTAACCAACTCAGCTACGCATCCACTGACCACAACCGTCCCTTTTTCAACTGCTTCAATTGCCAAGTGTTAACAAATACGTTCGAAGACTTCACACTGTGATATTGACAACGAATAATTGTAACGTAGGCTACTAGGTACGGAAACCCGCACAGTACATGAAATAGAAATTAACGTGAATTCGTTGAATAGTAATAATATAATTTCTAATATAAATATAGATAAGAAAAATATTTGTTACATGTATGTTACATTGCGATTATGAGATAAAGGTTACAAGTTATAGGTACATGTCAATATTGTTGATATAAAATAATTAAAAAATATATAAATATAAAAAATAAATAAATAATGTGGTAATGTCTAAGTTTCATCGTTACATTATTATTTGTACATGTCAATGTTGTTATAAAAAAGAAAAAAATATACAAAATATAAATAATGTGTTAATACCTAAATTTTAAGGAGGTGTTTTCCTAAATGTAAGCCAGTTCCTCCGTTAGAGCGGTGGCTCTTTGAAAAAGGGTTGTGGGAGGGTAGCGGTATTTGTAAGAGGGTTTTCTGGTGCATAGTGGAGCGGTGGATCGAATGATTGGCCTATTTTATTTACACCGATCTACGAATTTCCGCTGTAGGTCGATCAATCCCGCTGTGTTCGGAGGCATGTTGGCGATGAGATGAATTTCTTCGGATGGGTGATCGGGTGAGAGATTCATCATGCGGCGTAGGAAACGGTGTTCAAGCTGCAGTAAGCTTTAGAAGTAGTCGTCACTGGCACCCGCAAGTATTATGGCCCTGTAGTCGGCCACCGGGCGTACAAACATTTTGTATGTAGTTATTTGCGTTGATCGGCTGCAACCCTGTAGGCGGCCTCGCAGAGACCAGATCAACCTGCTTCTGTTACGCAAATTTGGATTTCCGGTTTCCAGTACAACTTATCTGTGAGGTGAAAACACAGGTACCGAGCACTGACAACTTGCGCAACTTCACAGGCCCATATAGTAATCCTTGCAGCATTTGTGGCTTTTTTGGTGTGACGGTGGTGAAATAGTTCCAGTTGCGATTTTTCGGAGTTGACTTTGATACGCCAACGTCTCATCCATGTCTCGAGTTGGTTGATTTGACGTTGGAAGTTCATTTTGGCTCTGTATAGATCTCTTGCTGATGCCCAGCAAACTGTATCGTCGGCATACTGTTGCATCTTGGCGGATCTGGATGAACCTGGGATATCGGAGCAAAACAAAATGAATAGCAACGGTGAAATGACTGAGCCCTGTGGGACTCCAGAGTGTATCCGAAATTGCTGCAACAGTTGTTGGCCGATTCTGACGGAAAGAATGCGGTGCTGAAAGAATGCTGCAACTGCTCGCACGATTCGCGGTGACATCTGATAGTTGATTAGTTTCCATATAATCCCGCCGTGCCAAATTTTATCGAATGCACGTTCTAGGTCTAGCAAGATGGCTGCCGTGTGGTGTCCTTTGTTTAGCGACTCTGCGATTTCCGTCGTCAGGTAGACTGCTACGTCCAAACGGTTTGGACGGAATCCATGCTGAAAATCGGGAAATATGTTGTTTCGGGTGCAAAACGAGGATAGTTTATAGCACAGGATTTTTTCATAAACCTTACTTAGGACGTTCATTAGAGAAATTGGGCGATTGGATGCTGGGTTGGCTGGAGGTTCACCAGGTTTGAGGATCATTATAATGGAAGCTTGTTTCCAGCGTTGAGAATGGTGACCGAGAAGGAAACAGCAGGATGCAGGAAAGAAATGTTATAGCGGTAAGAGGTAGGAACTTTGGGATCGAGAATGTGATTCCGCCCTCACGCGGCGCCGATTTCTTTCGTTTAGAAGCGATGATAACCAAGATAAGTTCGTTGGTGATTCTGTATTCATCGGCGAGAATCAGCGCATCGGCAGGTGGTGGCGCAGTCAAGTAATCATGGACTACAGCTTCAACTGTTTCTTTATGTCCCTGGTCGAAAAGTGCGTCCTCTGATGGAAGGTATACTTCTGATAGGAGTTTCGCAAAATGCTGCGATTTATCTTCAGGAGTACTAACTGTAGCGTTGTTGATGGTTCAATTGTGACATGGATTCGAGCGTTGGCCTGGCAATAGTTTGAATTGGCGCCAACATTTAGCGCTATCTTGCGAGTTCAACTTGGTACATGCTTCTGTCCATATTTTATCCTTGAATTGAATGACGAAACGTTGTACCAATGCGTTGAGACGGTTTCACATCTGCTTAGTTAGCGGGTTTTTAGTTCGATTGTACTGTCTGTATAACACTCTCTTTTTTTATAAGATTGACGATGTACTTGGGAAGAATAGGACGGTCGGTTTGAATTGTTTTATAAGGAATGGATTCAGTTATGGCTGATTGTATTGTGGACGTGAGAGTATCGGTTGCGGCGTCAATTTCCTCACCGGAATGGAGTTGTTCTGGAGTAAGAGGGAGTGTTTCTATGATTATGTTTTGAAACTGGGTACAATTGGCGTTGCTAAGGTCTCGGATCAGTTTTGTTTTAGGTAATTGCGGTTGGGGTTGGGTTAGAGTTAGAGTGGATTCAACTGTGATCGGAAGGTCATCGTTAGGGACGCTAGTGCCTATACAAGCTGTGTCGGAGAAATATGGGATGAGAGTTTCGGAAATAAAGATATGGTCGATGATGGAAGTTGTGACCGAAGAAGGTTGGTTGGGTGTTTAGAATTCGAATGAGAGATAGTGAGGCAAGGATATCTACTAACTTAGTACCACGGATGTTACTGGCATGATCCCCAAAGTCCGTATTTCGCGCGTTAAAGTCGCCCATGATAATACAGTGTATCAGCAGGTCGAACGTATATGCACAAATAAAAGGCCCGATTGCCGTTTACGGGACGGAAGCGGATTGCTGCCGCATTTATTTGGGTAAATTGTGCAGGGAAGATGATATATTCCGCCGTGATAGAATTGTTAGTAAGCATCGCTATGCCTCCGCCAGCGTCGGGATCTCGGTCACGACGAAAAGTTTGGTAACCGGCATACTTTAGTTGAATGGTTGGCTTAGTTCGGGTGTCGGTGATGCCGAGGATTTCTATGCGTTCTTGACGGAGTAGGTTTTTAATAAGTGGCTGCTTTTTGGTGATTCCACTTACATTAATAGTAGCAACATTCATAGGCGCGTGTAAAAGGGCCGCAGCCGATATGAATTTTGTTGCCATCGTACGACACCTTGAGTTGGAAATTTAGTAACTGGGCTGAGAGTGACGTGAGGATTGATTGAATTCGGGATCTTTGGTCCGGAAATGCGTTTAAAAATGCCGTCATGAGGAAACGAAGCAGTCTGACGCGAACATTTGTACGGGCTAGACGTGCGGTTCCTCGCTCATGCGAGTAATATTGCTTACATTGCAAATAGCTAATTACACATACCTCAATTTGTGTATTACTTAATTATGCAAACGCAGCAAATTTAAATCGCGAGTGTAATAGTTTTATTTTATATACGTAACTGGGTCACCATGAAAGGTGACCCAAAAACAGTTGCTAAAATTATACAAAGAACCGACGGAAAATATTCAATAATTCCACCAACAGGGAAGAAAGCTATACCAGCTGAATTAAAGAACTTGGGATTTATCCCACCAACGCCTCCTTTGCCATCCACCGAGCACGCACGAGCGAAGTCGGCCACTCAACTCTACGCACAGGCTTCAACATCTCACGCACTCCAACAAACGACCAGCATAATGGATACCGAAGGATCGCCCGCCTTCTCAAAAAGCGCAAAAATAGTAAGATCTCCCATTTTTACTAGGAAACTATCAAACTTCGAATCTAACATAGTACCACCAACACCCCCACCACGAGAGCAAATAGCAACCCCTACAGGAAGCCTAAATGAACAAGAAATCGCTTCGACCTTAAACACCCAGTCGATCTCGGAACCTGCAGTACTAGATAAAACTGAAGACAGCTGGACAGTTATCAATTCCAGAAAGAGCAAAAGATCCAGCCCGGAAGAAAATAGAAACGTAAGACAGAAAACCCTAACAGACTACTGGCTCAATGGACCAGAAACCTCAAATAAATTCGAAAAACTAAATGTAGAAGAATTAATTGAAGAAGATATTAGTCCTGAAATCATTAAACCTCCACCAATTTTCGTACACGGCATAGGAAACATAAAGCCTCTGACTGACCTCTTGAACCTCCACGCAAAAGACAATTACGTAATTAAGCTTATTGGAAGTTCGCAAGCAAAAATCCAACTGACCGAGCCTAGATTTTATCGCGTCATAACGAAAGAACTAGAAGAAAAGAAAACAGAATTCCATTCATTTCAACCAAAATCGGAAAGAAAATTCAAAGTTGTACTACGTGATCTGCACCACACTGTTGACATCGAAGAACTAAAGAAAGAAATACACTCATATGGACATAATGCATTAAATATATGGAACATTAAGCATAAAATAACAAAAGCCCCTCTACCTATGTTCTTTATTGAGTTGCAACAAAAGGACAATAATAAAGAAATTTACGACACTAAATACCTTATGCACTCGAAAATCAAATTTGAACCTCCACGCCAAAAAAGAGAAATACCTCAATGTACAAGATGCCAAAGATTTAATCATACAAAAAATTTCTGCAACCTTTCACCACGTTGCGTGAAGTGCACTGGTGATCATCTGACTAGAGACTGCCCCAAACAAGATAAAAGTACTGCCGCAACCTGCACCAACTGTGGAGGAAACCACCCAGCGAACTACAAAGGCTGTAGTGTCTTTAAAGAAATACAGTCACGTAAGTTCCCACCCCTTAGACAAAAACAGAATACAGTGAACCATAACATAACCGGAAATCCAACACAACCAGGCGTATCATACGCCCAAAAGACAAGAGCCAATGTCCAACAGACACAAGAAGAACATAACATACAACAAAATCTAAATCATATTTCCGACAAACAGCAAAATAGTAAACTAGAAGCTATGATGATCAAACTGATGGAGCGCATGGACACCATGCTAAATCTCCTCACTACCCTTGTGGCTAAAATGAAATAATGCCCCAGCTCCTAAAAATCGCTCTCTGGAACGCCAATGGTCTTGGACAACACAGCCAAGAAGTAAAAATATTTATAGCAGAACACAACATAGATGTGATGCTCATTTCCGAAACTCACTTTACAAATAAGACGTATCTGAAGATACCAGGATACTCAATATACAATACTAAACACCCAGATGGTACTGCCCATGGAGGCACTGCCGTAATCATCCGACAGCAAATTAAACACCATGAACTAAATAAATACCAGCACGAACACCTCCAAGCTACTAGCATTGTAATTAACGAAGAGACAACAGGACCTCTAACTATCGCAGCTGTCTACTGTCCACCTAGACACACAATTAACAAAGCACAATTTAAAGACTTTTATAACACTTTGGGGTCTAGATTTATAGCTGGAGGTGACTACAATGCGAAACATCCCTACTGGGGTTCACGACTGACCACCCCTAAAGGTAGACAACTATACCAAGCAATGCAAGAGAATAATCTACATCATTTATCTACTGGCCAACCTACATACTGGCCTAGCGACAGAAGAAAAGTTCCGGATCTCATAGACTTTTGTGTAGTAAAAGGCGTGTCATCACATTATCTAAATGCCGAAAGTTGCTTAGATCTATCATCGGACCACTCTCCAGTCATAATTACTGTAAATAGGCAAATAACAATAAAACAAAAACCTCCATCACTCATTAGTAAAAAAACAGACTGGCACACATTCAGAAATCTGCTGGACAACAAGCTTTCACTCGAAATTTCACTCAAAACCGAACACGAAATAGACGAAGCCATAGAATTCCTAAATGACGCAATACAAGAATCAGCATGGGGCGCAACACCGGTACAAAACGCCAATCAAAAACGAGAAAATTGTCCAAAAATCGTTAGGGACATCGTCGCTGAAAAACGGAAGCTACGCAAACAATGGCAAATAACAAGATCACCACAGGACAAAACAAAACTTAACCAGGCAATAAAAGCAGTCAAAAAGTTACTAAGCAACCTGCGAAATAAATCTGTCGAAGAATACTTACAAAATCTCACTCCGTCAGCATCCACAGACTATTCTCTCTGGCGAGCAACAAAAAAGCTCAAACAACCGGAACAGTCAAATCCACCCTTACTCCTAGCAAATGGTAGCTGGGCCAGAACCGATCAATCAAAAGCGAACACATTTGCGCAACATTTATCATCAGTATTCCAACCCTTTCCTAGTGAAATTTCGGTAGAAGAAGAACAAGAAATCCTGCAGTACCTAGAGACCCCCCTACAACTCTGCTTGCCTATAGTCAAATTAAAAACTAGTGAAATAAAAAACGCTATAACAAATCTTGACCCCAAAAAAGCTTCAGGATATGACCTAATAACAGGAAGGATTCTGCAAGAACTTTCTTCTAAAGGAATCAAGCTGATAACAATGATCTGTAACTCAGTTCTTAGATTAGAATACTTTCCCTCTCAGTGGAAAGTAGCCCAAATTATCCTTATACCCAAGCCAGGAAAACCACCACAAGAAGTAAGCTCCTACAGACCCATCAGTCTCCTTCCTATAATCTCCAAACTTTTCGAAAAGTTATTGCTTAAGCGCCTAAAGCCAGTTCTAGAAGAAAAAGACATAATTCCAAACCACCAATTTGGATTTCGTTCGCAACACGCAACGATTGAACAAATCCACAGAGTCGTGAACGAAATACGCAAAAATTTAGAAGAGAAAAAATACTGCTCGGCTGCCTTCTTAGATATAAGTCAAGCTTTCGATAAAGTCTGGCACACCGGGC
The DNA here is from genome assembly GCA_944738965.1 of Nebria brevicollis. Lineage (NCBI taxonomy): Eukaryota > Metazoa > Arthropoda > Insecta > Coleoptera > Carabidae > Nebria > Nebria brevicollis. The sequence continues at coordinate 9,538,107 of OX122899.1, forward strand.
TATTGTTTAAAATTAAAAGAATCCTGCCACATAATTACTACCAAATCCTCAAATCATACCTTTCCAACAGATATTTCTATATTAAATATAAAGATGAACAAACCAGACTCTACCCAATAGAATCCAGTGTCCCACAAGGTAGTGTACTAGGACCCATACTATATCTCCTATACACAGCCGACCTGCCAACATCTGAAACAACATTCATCGCAACATTCGCCGATGATACAGCAATACTTGCCTCTCACGAAGATCACAACGTGGCCACAAGATATCTTCAGGCACATCTGAACAAAATTCAACTATGGTTAACAAAATGGAGAATTAGGGCAAATGAAACCAAATCTACCCATGTCACATTTACGATGAGAAAAGAAACCTGTCCTCCTGTGACACTGTATGGCAAGCCCCTCCCACAGACAGAAGAAGCGAAATATCTAGGCATGCACTTAGATCGTCGTTTAACATGGAAAAAACACATTTGGACAAAAAGAAAACAACTTGGCCTGAAATTCAGTCGCATGTACTGGCTAATAGGCCGCAAATCTCAACTCTCTACAGAAAACAAAATTCTTCTTTACAAGACTATCCTCAAACCAGTCTGGACGTACGGAATCCAACTATGGGGTACCGCCAGTAACTCTAACATTGAAATCCTGCAGAGATTTCAGTCCAAAGTGCTCCGCTCTGTCCTTAATGCACCATGGTTCGTCACCAACGCCATAATTCACCGCGATCTCTCCGTAGTGACAGTGAAAGAAGAAATAAAAAACTTCAGTGAGAAATATCATAGCAGATTACGTGCGCATCCAAATACTTTAGCAAGTAATTTGCTGACAGTGAAGATAAAAAAACGCTTAAAACGTGATAACATACTTGACCTACCTAATAAATAACTAACAATTTCAATGTTTTTAGTGTCATCATACCTGTTATGCAGAGTCAACAGAAAAAAAAAAAGCCACCTAGCAAATTCCGGACCTGTCATGCAGAGTCGACAGAAAAGAAGCCAGCTAGCAAATTCCCGACAAGGTGGCTAGAAATAGTCACCAACATTGACACAATTAGCACCTAATCTAGAATAAGAAGAGGACTATCACAGGATAGCACCCTCTACATGCCAATGTATTTTTTGTACATCTTACTATAAGTTTTACTGAATGTCAGTTATTAAGACAGATTGTAAATAAAAATGGGTTATAAAAAAAAAAAAAAAAAAAAAAAAAATGAGGAAACGAAGGATATTTTTTACGTCTTCTCTCTCACTTGCTGAATCAGTGCATTTTAGTGGAGCTGTCGTTGCAGCACTGATGGGTTCTTTAGGGCGGTTGGGACACTTAAAACTAAACGAATGGTGGTTTCCCGCGCACTTGCTGCATTTGATTTCGGCTTCAAAATTGCAATCGCGTTGTAAGTGAGGCTTGGCGCATCTTCTGCACGAAAGTCTATTTTTACAGGGTTCAGTTTACGTATAAAATTTCGAACAGCGGTAGCATTAGAGGGGCTGAGATGAAGTTGGGTGTGACGGTTCAACATGGTGGTGATGATAAAAATGGAAATGCCTTTTCCAAGTAAATAATCAAGGGATCTTTCGCTGTGTGTAATTATCCGAATAAGACGGGTTTCTTTATTGGTTGCACGGCTTTTTATTCGCCAAAGTTTTTTTAAATCTAGCTTTTATTCTGTTGTTCTGTTGTGCAATGTCGGATTCTGTGACATCCATGTCAACACTACGGATGACACATGAAAATGATGGTTTCGGAGGTTGGTATGCGTTTCGGTTAGATATAGGGTCCATGGCTGCTATAATGATTGAAGGTTCGCCAGCAAGGTCTCGAAGTACTCTGAGTTTTTTAGCAATATAATGGTCGGGGTTACGTATAAGGACAATTCAGTTGCGGAGAGTAGTGACGTTTTGGATGTCGATGTATTTAATTTTTTCAAGAAGAAGGAACAGACTGCGTGGTGTGCGGTAGCGTGGGGGAAGGTTGGTAATACTGGCAGTGAATAAGACCGGTTTGCTTGGGATGTTTAGTTCTGGTTAGAATGGCGATTGTTGGGGTCATGATACCTGGCGGAAGTGTATGTTGGAATCCAGATCTAAACGGCCGCGTTTGGATCCGCGACTGTTGTTGACTTGATGCCAAGCCCCGCTATCTTGTTCCATGCCGTTCATGGCGCCGCCCACTCAAGCGAATGCACTCACTAGAACACGTGTTTTATTTTAACTGTAGGCACAAGACACTGAACACAGAAAACAATACACAGAAACAAAACGCAAATGGATACACGTTAAGGTTACCCGGAGGCCTCAAATGAAAGAGTCGAGATTTAAAGCTGACCTAAGTAATGTTTACCTATCGGCGTTCTATCTTGGTATGGTCCAGAGATAACAATACGAGATACGACACCTCTATGTTAAATTTTGTGAAAGAGTTGTCATCAACACTCCCTCCCGGATACCCATCAACTAAAATTAATTTCGTGGTTAATATGAATGCTGAATCCAGATCCGTATTAAAACTAAATGCAATAAAATAGTAACATATTTTTTCATTAATAATGTATTTTTTTATACAAAAATTTTAAATATTACATAATTTTGGAAATCATGGCTCATAATCATTGCTGAATTCACTCAGCGAGCGGTGAAATTTTCTCTGCGTTCCATTAGGGCGGATCCCCGACCTTATCTACCTGTCTCTAATTGTGGTGCTCCCATAATTGGATTAATTGATTCTGGCTCTTCAAGCACTTTTATTGGACCCAAATGGGATACAGCATTTTTAAGGGCATACAACAAAGAGTACTTAGTGAACTTGTCCGACACAACAAGGAGGTAGCAGTTCTGTGACGTAGACATGGGAAGAGGGCCAACTAGGTGGGAACATAAGTACTGCCAAGGACGAGAAACGGTACGTTTTCTTAGCAGTCCTGCCGGGAGTCGCAGTTCCACCCTATATGCCTGACAGACCTCACAACTACGCACATAGTGGCTGATATCTGCAGCCATTTTGGGCCAGTAGTATTGTGACGCAACACGGTACTGGGTTTTCAAGATGTCAAGGTGGCCGACAGACTCTGCGGAATCACTTGCTTCCACGGATCTTCATGTAGCGCAGCGAAGTTTACTGGATTGCAAAATTTATATAGTTCCTGGTTAACTAGTTGCCAGTACTGAAACAGTTCCCTGCTGTACGCCCTTAAAAAATGCGGACAGTTTGGTAAGCGTTTCTCTCAAAATGTGCATAACAAATTCTATTATGTTTCCGTGTACTCCAAGGTATATCCAAAAGGTCAGTACGATTCATGTTTTTTGCCCAGGTATTCAATCGGTTAAGATTCGTTGGCAAATAAAAGAAGGTAAAATTTGCATAATCAACATTGTTGTGCTTGCATGTAGGCACAATGCAATTAATAAACGGCATCTGTATAAATAATAATGTTTTAATAGCACAATAAAGCGAGGGCTATTGGTATATAATATGCAATAGCATTGTTACTAAATAGTTCACAAGATTCATCGAAGATACAAAACAAATACGAACACACGATATAGGAACAATCAGAAATAAAACGATGTACAATCCAGAACAGCGATAGCGCAAAATGCTACAGATAATCAACAAATCTGGACAATATATAGCCATTTTGAACTGAAAAGTTCAGAGTAGGGGTAAAAAAGAGAGTTTATTGGAGATCCGCGAGATACTACTACCAGATATCACTAGTTGTGTCATCTAGCGAATTACCGATTAACTTAACTCAACTTTGTCACAAGGTCACCCATATAACTGTCTACCTCCTATCTGGGATGTAGGCGGCCTTTTTATCATCGGTGGTTCACTGACGGCCATTTTGTTTGGGGGGGAGGGCTTCGAATTAGTTCGAGTTATATGCGCCTCCAGAATGGCTGCCGTGAGCGTGACCGTCGTTTTTCAGGGTACTAACCGTACTAACGTTTCCTACAATATGGGCTGAGTGATAGTTTCGGCCAGGCCCCTCCGACTCTACCGCAATTCTATTGTTGACGAGATTTACTCGCTGACTAGAAAATTGTAGATGGCTCTGACAACCAATAGATCGAAAAGCCAAAACATAACCTAATTAGACCTATTCTTTTGGTTCTTTAGCTTCATTACGTCATATTTAAAATGCCCAATTGTTGTGCCGCGATCGGGTTTTAAATGATTTAATTACTATTAAAAAATGCGATTCCCGTGCCAAGAGCACAAATTAAAAATGTCTAAAATTATTTTTATTTTTCTAAAAGTACGTTTAGAGCATAATTGTGTGTTCTTAGATTCAGATCAAAAAGTAAATTACATAAAAAAAAGGCAAAACATTGCATAAACTAGATATATATAAGAAATAATTTTATGTGTATTGCTTTTTACCCCTATGATTTCCCACTACAAATACCACTAAAATTTATATTTTTACTTTAAAGTTAAATTAATTTGCTTTTACGTTAAATGGTTATTGCGTTATTCAATTTAAAATAAATAAATATTATCCTTCAAAATTTTTGGAAATACAAATAACAAAACTATAATGCAACTATATTTAGATATTATCGCGTTGAAATATTCGTACCGGTTGGGCCATGAATATCATGACGAGCACTATTGATTGTCAGTGCCATCTACAACTTTCCGGTCACTATTAGAAGTGTCAAAAGCTTGAGTCGGAGGGGCCTGGTTTCGGCAAATATTAGAATTAAAATTTTTCTGTATTTAAATAACATATTTTTTTATAAGAGCTATATAAATTAATAAATATATATGTTAAATTTAAAATAAATTTTAATGCTAATTTATTTTTACTTTTACTTATACCCTGTATAATTTTCTTTTATAATAAGCGTTTTTTTTTTTTTAATAAAAAATATAGAGAGAAGCGAATTTATGTTATAATAATTTTTCTTAACGAACGAAATATTATTTGTTATTACAAATAACATTTAAAAATACTTTAAAAAGCGCGGCAACTTTTTTAGTTATTATTGCAACATCTAGTTTTTTTTAATGGCGTTTGAATAGTGTTTGTAACAAAATCCGTAAGTCTTACGTTTTACTTGCATTTTATGTATTTTACAGAGAGTAGCACTCTCTGGTATTTTACTTGATTTATAATATATTAGATTATGTCGTCCAACAAGAGTTGCGCTGTGCCAAGTTGCAAATAAAGGGGGTACTGTTTTAGGTGGTTTCCTAAAGCTTATAACACGATGTTTAAAAAATGAATTGGGCTGGTAAACAATCCCAAATTATTTAATATGCCAAAAAAGCAAATTTATAATTCGTATCGGGTTTGCCTTAAACATTTTAGTCCTAGGTGGATTTATATAAATGGTAAAGGCAGAACTACCGTCTTACATGGTGCTTATCCAACTTTGTACTTGGATGAACGGCACGCTGTGCAAGAAGGTAGGCAAACCATTTTAATTTGATTAATGTTTTTATTAACAAAGTAATTTATTTAGATGTCCCCATGCCCGATGTAACAAGTGCATCTTTTTTTACATCTTCGTTGAGGGAGCACGATTATTGTGTTTCAGTGCGACCGGAAGGTATAAAATATTTTTGCTTGGTTTAACTAGAGCTAATAAAATATTGTTTTCAGAGATATCGAGCAAGGGTAATCATCGTCAAACCAGAAAATCGAATCGTAAGTCATCAAATTAATTTTCAATTATAAATAAAATCTTATAGTTTACATTTAATTCAGGTACGACAAATTCACCGCAAAATAGCAGAAAACGAAAACACAGTTCTTGTAATCCAATTTCTCTACAACCAATATTCCACGCACAAGGTGTGTAGTATATTAATCTATTTATTATAGCATTCGTGCAATATGCACCGAATATAACATTCTATTTTATTTTTTAGGACTGGAGTTTGTTTCTGCTACCAAGCGTCCAAAAATCTGTGCTAATGCTGGTAACAGCAAGAAGCATATTGTTGTTGTTGTTTCTTGGTAACAGGATGTTTATTGCCAGACGTAAAACCATAACTACTACACGCACTCACACACGTCATTTCAAAAATAATCGGAATCGATTCAGGGAAGGTCAGCAGGTATATTTCTGTTAAAATATCGAGATGTAAATCTTTCATGATTACAATACTTATACTGCGTATAAGAAAGAAAAAATTAATTTTAATAAATTACCGGTCGAATCGGTAAAATTAATTATACCTTGAAGTATATCGGAATGCCATGAATAAAATTGTCTTTTCATTTTTTACCAATACATCCGTCTCTTTCTAATGCATATACCCATCTCTCTCATATATCTATCTCTGTCTACTATGTCTATCTCTTTCTATACGTCTTCTTAAACTTCCAAACCCAACCCGTACACAATATTTCATAAGGCCAAACAGGAGTATCTATTTTCAGTTATATCACTGACACCCCCTGGCCCACAAATATCCCTAAGTGACCTTTCGTGCTGTTCCTTGCTTTTTATACTCGCGCTGGGGTGATTTGATGTGCATGGGCGGGGGTGATGCTGCGCTGTGGTTGGTCGGCCATATTTCCTTGCGTAGGAGGTGGAGGTGCTAGGGTTGCTGCTTCAGCCACGAGCGTAAATCGTTATCTGGCCTTCGTGCGCGAATCCCAACAGATAAATATCAGAGAATACGGTTTGGTGCGATCCTTTGCTGATAGCATACGATGATCGACTGTCTTTTGATAATAGATGTTGGCCCTTTTTATATCAATCGGGGTATAGGTAAATACATGAGTAAAACAAAGATAAAATATTATCCAAGCCGATTTTCGGTTTTGACTGAATAACGGACAGATAAAATCGGAAGTATTTTTGGTCGATGACCTGGCTTTAACAATTTTCAAAAAACAAAAATGCATCGGCCAGGCTCGAACGTTCGACCCATTCATTCATTTCATTTTCAATTTCTTTATTATTATAATTAATATTACATTAATTTCTTAAAAACTAATGTTTGGAGAACGTGGTTGGTTTTGTCAGAAGTCCTACTCACATAGAGAGTGTATATCTGTATTTGTGTGTAATTGCGATGTGCGCTTGAACATTGTGTGATTGCCTTTGTTATAATTTTTATTTTTTATTTGTGTATTGGGATTGTAATTTGTGGGAAAGGAGGTACCAAAAACCCATTTAATTATATGAAATAATGAAAATTATTTTTGTTAAAACGTACTAACTAACTTAACTAATTTCAAAAACGCTTATATTTTATATAACAAAACATTTTGGATTATTGATGGTACTTTTTTTGTGTATGAGAAATGTTTTGTTTTGTGTGGTGTACGGTGTGGTTGTGTGTGTTAATGTTAGGTGTTCTGCTCATGAAACTCCTCATGAAATATGGGCAAGTCTTGGTAGGGAAACTTGTGTTTAAGTCTACATGTGGTGTTGTTGTCGCGAATTTGTGTGATGTTTCTTATAAGTGGATTTGAATTAAATTGTGTGTTTTTGTAAAATGTTTGTGATGTGTCTTGGATGTAATCACGGATGTAAGGTATGTTAGTGTCTTCGTGTAATTGTGTAATGCGTGTGTATCTTCCAGAGCTGGTTGCCAGTCGAAGATATTTGTTCTGAAGGTGTTGCAGTGGTAGTGTGGTGGTGACCGGTGCGTTACACCAGACCGGGGCCTCATACATGATAATGGGGCGAATGATAGATGTATAAATGAGGAGTTTATTTTTTACAGTTTTTTTTACATTTTGTTTTTTTTTTTACTATTTTTAAAAAGGAGAGGATAAAGGTTGCGTATTACGGCAAATGCTTTGTAGATTGCGTGTTCAATATTATGGCTGTGTCTTAGTGTTCTGTATAAATGTATTCCGAAGTATTTTACTTTGTTTATCGGTGTGATTTTTTGTTTTTGTATTTCGAGTAGTGTGAATAATCTGCTATGTGTGAATTTACGTGTAAAGACTATGGTTTCGGTTTTTTTTGTGTTTATTTTTATTTTCCACGTGTCCCAGTAGCGTTGAACGCTCGACCCACAGAGCCGTAGTTGACTACTCAGTCGCGTCGCTACGACTAACTTATAATATTATACATCTTTACGTTATTTGTACGATGGTTTTTTACAATACTCTTACCTCTTACTTCGGCAAAAAATAAGTAAACTGTGTCATCAACCCTTGTAACATGATATATAATATACAAAAAAAGTTAACGGAAAAAACCAGAAAAAAAATCAGAAAAAAAACCAGAAAAAATCCAAAACATAATACAAAAAAATAAACAAAAATAACAAAAAAACAAGTGTCTTTTCATTGCTGCTTCCCAGTGATTACCGTCACATATTTTACGCCCACGTTTTCGCGAGGCACCTAGATGCGCACCCTTTGCCGGTGTCGCTTGTTGCTGGGGATCAGGGCGTCGTAGGTACTGCTGCTTTAGTTCGGCGAGAGGAGCCAAGTACCCGGCTCTCCAGGGGCTCGACCCGGCTTGGGGAGGTCGTCAGGTCCAAGACATCCTGGTTGACCCACGCGGGCCGTTTCTTTAGTAACGGAGGGGTCTTTGGGGCGGGGTGGGGCAGCGTTGTAGGGCTGCTTGGGTTTGGCCGGGGGGTGGGCACTGCGGTCCTGGCTGAGGATGGTCTTGTTGGAGAGCGCTTCACCCGCAGCACGACCCCTTGGGTTGCCTGCTGCCTTTGGTCGGTGGGTGGCGCAGCTGGTCGAGACAGGGGTCTTGGAAGGTTGGGCCTCCAGGCCCAATTTCCTGACGGACAGTGGCTCCGTTTGAATACCTCCCTGGGTGGCGCTCTGTATGGAGCCATCATGTGGGGTGGTCCCCGAGGTGCCGGCTTCGGCAGCAGCCATCTGTTCATCGCCTTCATCTCTGGAGATGTGATGGGCGAGAGCTCTCGGGTGGTCCTGATGGGAGTTGTCGGGGCGTGTGGAGGTACTGGGGAATAAAAAAAGATTAGTTGTGTTAAACTTTTAGGTCTTTGATGTGGATGCACCGTAGTGTTTTCCCTGCCCCGTTCTCTAGGTCGTTTGGTGGCAATACCGCGGGTTGTGTTTGAGAATGGGTGCTCTCTTCGGAGAACGAGTTCTCCAAGTTGGAAATGCCTGGCTCGTCTGCGCAGTTTATAGAAATGCGCTTGTCCGGTGGCCGCTCGGGCGATGTTGATGCGCGCCAGGTCCTGGGCTGCTTGCAGGGCCCTCATCTTATCGAGGTGGTGCTTTGGAACACTTCCGGCTTGTAGACCCTCGAAAGTGACTTGCTCATAGGTAGTTGAGAGTAGGAGTTTACTTCCAAAATTCAGGTATGCGGGTGAATAGCCTATGCTGGTGTGTCGTCAGGAATTAATGGCTAGAGTGAACTCCGGCAGGTGAGCGTCCCATGTTTTATGGTTGTCCCCGCAGTACTGCGCAAGCATGGATATCAGCACGCAGTTGACCCGCTCGACGGTGTTGGCCTGAGGCGTGTAGGGCGGAGTTAACTGGTGGCAGATTCGATGGTTTTCTAGCTTTTGCCTAACCAAGTTGTTGTTGAATTCCGTCCCATTATCTGTGATGAGGGCTTTCGGACATCCGGACCGGCAGTTAACTGGCTCCCGTAGGGCTTTGGTTATCGTACCACCGGTGGCTTTGCGGAGTGCCCTGCACTCGACTCATTTGGTCATGCGGTCTTGGAAGGCGATGATGTATTCGTGACCGCTTGCCGTACGAGGTAGTGGTCCCACAATATCGGTAGTCACCACCTCCCTTGGTTTTGTGATACGCGGTGGTCACATGGTCCCACTCATAGCGTTCTGAGTAGCCTTGTAGGTCTGGCGACTTTCGCACCGCCGTACATATTTTTTACCATCGCGGAACCTGCCAGGCCAGTAGTATTCTAAGGCTAACCTTGCCAGTGTTTTGGCGATGCCCATGTGCCTAGCCTCTGGACAGTCATGACATTCAGTGAAAACCTGGAGCCGGTCTCCAGTTGGGACGAATCGTTTCTAGGCCCTTTCTGGTTCGGTTTCGAACAGATCAGTCGAGTCCCAGATTTTCCGATGCAGGTGACCCCAGATGATCTGTTATTCGGGATGGTTTTTGGGCTTCTCCGTTACGTCGGTTTTCTTGTGGTCATACCATGGGCAGCCGGTGGTGATGGTGCCAAGGCTGGCCAGAGAGAAAGATCGGCTAGCGTAGGCGATCACGTGCTGGTTCCCAAACGTACCTTGAATTAAGGCAGCTCCCACTCCGTAGTCGGATGCGTTGGTTTGCAAATAGATCCGCTGGTTGAAGTCAGAACAGGCGCGCACTGGTGCTGTGGCAAGGCAGTTTTTTAGCTGGTCGAATGCCCATTCGGTGCCCCAATTCTAGGGTCTCTTTTTATGCAACAGCTGGGTGTGTGGTTCCGCCTGTAGCGAGAAATCTAGGATGAACCATCGAAACCACTAGGCAGCGCCGAGAAAAATCTCGCAGCTGGCCAACATTGTGCTGTGGCGAAATCTGCGTGATGGCCTCTACTTTCTCCGGGTTGGTTTGGATACCATCTTTAGTGATGACGTGCCCGAGGAATTTAATGGATCTGAGGCCAAATTGGCACTTCTGTGGATTTATTCGCAGGTTTGCGGTTTTGAGTCGTCGGAAAACCTCCCGGAGGTGCTGCAGATGGTCTTGCATGGTGCTACTGACCACAACGATGTCGTCCAGATAAACGAACGCATGGGACTCTATCTCTAGTCCAATTATCTGGTCTAGCAGCCGCTGGAATGTTGAGTGGGCAGCGTGTAGCCAAATGCGTTTTTCAGGTCAATCGTCGAAAAGTATTTGGCGGCCCGTAGTAGAGATTAACCGTCTTTCTTTTATACGATTACTGTCGGGGCTTCAGGAGGGTTCTATGATTCCCTCGGAGAGCGGGTCTGGTGTTCTAGCAAGGGGGTAACCCCTTCAGCTTCTCAAACTTTGGGAGTTCCCGTTTAAGGAGGTCGGCCAATTTATCTTCGTCAGGGCGCTCCGCCTCACCGGTGAGTTTGGTGAGTGCAGGCTCTGGGCGAGTGTTTACAGGTGTATTTGGCTTCTGGAGAGCGGAGAAGTGTAGTGCCGTGATGGATGCAACCGGCCGTTTGAACGTGATTTGCTGTTTCCACGGGTGGATTCACATTTTGAAGGACCTAATAATGTCCATCTTTATGTTCATGTTCGTGGATAGTGATGGTAGGCTAAAAAGCCTCACTTGTCTCTATATGTTGGCGATAACGCATCCTATGGTGATTCCTCCGGCAATTGATACAATTTTACCATCAGCCATTTGTGCCTGTGCCAGCGGAGTTGTCTCTCGCGCTACCAGTCCGCGGTTTATGCATTAATGTAGGAGTATGTAGCCCCTGCGTCTAGCAGCGCTTCTATGGGCTGGTCTTTGATCCGAACTTCAATGTGCAGGCGGTTGTCCCCTGTCTCATGACGCTCGATGGTGGGGAGGGGGTGCGTGCGGATGACATCAGGAATTACTGTCCGGAGCTGACCCTTCCCTGATTTGGGACAATCCGGTTAGCGTTTCCCGTCGTGGTAATCCCACAGATAACTCGGGTTAGCACGTCGTGGCGACCACATTTTGAGCAAACCTTCCTCTGTGGATTTCGACACCCGGTCCGAAAATATCCTGCCTCTCCACATCTCCAACAAGTCGGTGAACTTCCCTCGGTGCTACGTATGGCGGGAATGACTGTAGCGACGGTTTACACCGTGGAAATTCGGGGAGCTCGGCTACTCTTCATGTCTCTCTGGAGACGCTCGAAGTTATCAATTTCTAAAATCAACCCGCGCATTGTGCTGAAATCACGCAGCTTTTTGTACTGCCGGTATCCGGGCAGTAGATTGTTGTAGACGCGAAGCAGTATTTGTTCTTCGGACATGCCACCGTATTGGCGAATCTGTCTGTATGTCGATCAGATATTCGGTTTCATGGGTTTTCTGCTTGCGGTTGCTTTTGGATTCCTCGACAGGTAGGACGTAGTCCGCGGGCAAATAGTAGACCCGAAAGTTGATTAGAAAATCTCCCCAATCGGTCCAGAGATCCTGGTTGTTCCCAAAAAAGTGCTGATCCCCGTAATTATTCAGGTAGAGCGGCGATCAATTGGTTTGCGTCCACCCCGTAGCTGTCTTTCAGCTCTGCTAGTCTGTCGAGGAAGGTAACGCCATCTGTTTTGCCGAAGAAAGTGTTCCATTTACGGACCATCTCGCAAATATTACGAGGCCGGCCAGGAGCCACCTCTCTAGGTGGTGCCATTACGTGTGCGTCGCTAGGGTCTACGTCTGGGGTGGTTGATGGACCAGCCCAGTTCTCAGAGTTGGTTGCTAATAGTAGTGGTTTTGCACGCAGGTCCTTTACCATCTATTGCCTAAGCTTGTTTGCTCGACCGGCTGTATTCAGGCCACGGTGGGCAAGTTCTTGGATGAGCGCGGTTTTACGCAGATTATAGATCCAGGAGGTAGCAGTATCCTTTGGTGGATCGATCTCGGGTTCGGTGTCAAATACTTCGGAGTCAGACATCTTGTTATCGCGTATAATATAGTCCCTGCTCGGGCGCTAATTTGTAACGTCGTTTCGTCCGCGTTACTGGCTTTCCACACGCTGCGGTAATGTTTGCTCGGGCGCCAATCAGAAGGTAAGAGGAAACTTTGGTTCGGTATTTAGGGAGAAGTATGGCAAAGGGGCGGAGACGGGGCGTGTGGGTCCCAGATGGCTCGATGGAGGTTATTTCCAGGTTTCATGCGATCCGTTAATCAACTCAGTTTTTAAACAGTATTTATTTTTGGTAAAAGACAGAGTACAACTTAACATACCCTACCGAAGACGGCGTTGCGCATGCTAAATCGTTGGTGAGACACCTAGAAGGCGGTTACATAAATTCTACCTTCGATGGAAACACCTTCAGGTACTACAATAAGAAACTACTAGGTAATCCCTTGGCGGAAACGCCGGCAAGACACCAGGAGAACAGTTACACAGGGTTTACTTTCGGTGGATACACCTGCAGGTAATATAATAAGCAACTACTAGGTAATCCCTCGGCGGAAACACCGGCAAGACACCTGGAGAACAGTTAAACAGTGTTTACCCTCACTGGAAAAACCTGCAGGTGCTATAATAGGAAACTACTAGGTAAACCCATAGCGGAAACGCCGGTAAGATATCTGGAAAACAGTTAAACAGTGGCCGACACACCTTCAGGTACTATAATAAGAAACTACTAGGTAATCCTTTGGCGGAAACACCGGCAAGATACCTGGAGAACAGTTACACAGTGTTTACCTTCGGTGGACACACCTGCGGGTACTACTACAAATAACAGAACTATAATGCAACTATATTTAAATATTGTCTCGTTAAAATATTCGTACCGGTTGGGCCATGAATATCATGACGAGCACGACTGAGTGTCAGTGTCATCTACAACTTTCCAGTCACTATTAAAAGTGTCACAAGCTTGAGTCGGAGGGGCCTGGTCACGACTAACTAAAATCATACATGCTCGACAGTTTCCGTTTTATCTCGATAAGAAATCTGATCTTATATTGAATGGTTCGTGTATTGTTGCTGATTGTTGCATTTGTATACAACTGCGGATATATTTAGTGGACGATCTTCTTGTTATGTTTATCAAATTTTCAAATTTTTTTAATATTAATATAAGATATCTGTGCATAAGTGTGTTAATATACTTTCGTATACGCTAATATAATTTTGTATACGCATTTTGGTTAGATCGTTAGAATTTATAAATCATTGAAATATTTTCAAATTTTTACATATATACTATTCGAATTTGTAACAATATAAATAAATAAAGTATTTTGTATGTCTTGTTATTATTATTATTATTATTATATTTTAAAGAAAGTATTACGTGCGGACTAACCTTGACATTCCATCAAAAATACGATGAAAATTTTCTAAAATTCTTACGTTTCCACTAATGTACACGCGCTAGTATTTTACTGTCGGTTATATTTTCCCCTTGAAATTTTCGCCCGTGAACTTTCTAATTTCCGTGTATTGTATATAAAGGAAAGTTATTGGATCCATACTCATTAGTAATATACAAAGTGATAACTAGTATCAAGTAAGTTAATCTTTATTTAAATATTGTTTCAATATCATGGTTGATTATACTGTATTGTTTATAGAAGTATAACATTATCCTATGCATATGTTTAGAAATGGAACAAATTAACTCCGTTGGAAACATTGAAGATTTCAAACCAATTAAGAAAATACCTGAGCTAGTCATCGGTCAAAAATATGAAATATATAATGTTAAACCTGTTTCCACCAAATTTGGTAGAAAATTCATCGTAGAATTAAATGACTCTGTTTTATTCTTACCGGTACGTTACGCAAAATTATCTGATGAAGAAGTGTCCGAAATGAATAACTGTATTAAAAAACAGAAGATGGCAATAGTTCACACAGGAACCAAAGCCTATGGCAGTGCTAAGGATGCTTTACTAATTGGGTTTGTAACAATATAAATAAATAAAACATTTTTACTTATATAACTGATTTTGTATTGTTATTATTATATTTTAAAAGAAAGTATTACATGTTATTGCATTTTAAAAAAAGTATATGTGTAAATACTGAACATTATTATTATTGTTATAGAATTTATGTTTATTCAAATATGTTCTATTCGTAGAAGTTATTATTATCATTATTATTACATGATTTTTCCATTTAAAATGTATGTAATTTCGACTGGAATTTCGTAAATAAAGATTCAAAATTATTTCCAACATTATTAATATTATTATTATTATGAAATTTACCTTTTCAAATGTATTTCTGCTAATGGAAGTTTATAGTTATTTTAAAATAGAAACTACCAAACTTACAGATGATAGAAACGATTATATTTCATTTTACAATTACAGTATATATTCAAAATTCTGGGAATGGTAGTGAATCTCAAACTTTTATTTAAAGTTTAGGCTATGAGAAATCGTTTTATAAGACATGTCATCTTTTTGGGACCTCTGGTGTATACCACTTCTACCGAATATCATTACGGAGAATTTTAATAGAAAGTTATATGGATACTAGTATATATTCTCCTCAAATTTAAGGACTGTATCAGAATTAGTTTGCGTGCATCTAGTTAACAACAATGCCTGTCATCAGTATTAAGAGTGTCCAAATTTTGCGTGGAAGCCGTCGTGTGAAAGTCACCAAGGAGATGTTGAGTGCATATACTCCGGAAAAAAGGTAAACTAATATATTTATTTATATATATATATATATATATATATATATATATATATATATATATATATCTGCTATCAGATGCATCCAATTATAAAGTTCAAATAACAGAAGCTACACTTCTGGTGAGACGTATGAATATTATTCCTACTGTCTTATTAGCACACAATAAAACTCTCGAAATGACAACGGCTAAGTACCCTATTACAAGAGCTGAATGCAAAGCGATTACTATACCTGCCGGAGTTCAGGGAAAATCTCTGGATAATATATTCCTTGGACAATTGCCGAAACGATGTGTATTTGGTTTTGTCGCTAATACATCATTCAATGGCGACTATAAATCAAATCCATTCAATTTGCAACACTATAATACGAATTTTTTATCAATTTGTGTAAATGGTCAGCAAATTTCGTCTAAACCGTTGCAGCCATGTTTTAAGACTCGACAAACATATATTCAAATGTACAATACACTTTTCTCAGGGACCGGTATTCATTTTTCAAATGAAGGAAACTCTATAAATAGAGAAGACTATCCAGAAGGATTTTGTTTAATTGCATTTGATTTAACTCCGGATCTATCAGCGAATAGTATGTCGCACTGGAATTTAACTCGTCACGGATCGTTACGGTTCGAAGTTACCTTTGCTTCCCCTCTTACAGAAACTGTAAACTGTATTATTTATTCGGAATTTGATAATTTTATCGTGATTGATAAGAACCGGAATGTGGTATTGGATTTTGATGGTTAACACGAATTGTATAAATATAAACAGCTTCTTACTTTCACATTAGTTAAATTGAAATTAAAATTAAAATAAAACACTTGGTTAGTTTCAAAAAATTCGATTTTGTGAAACTAACCAAGTGTTTTATTTTAATTTTAATTTCATCATATGTTTCACCAAGTGCCTACCACATCTTCAATCAATTTAATTAGTTAAATTTCTACCTTAAAACGAAATGGGTGTAATAATAGATATACAAGGTTTCTACGAAAATAATAAAGAATTCGTAGTTAAAGAGTTAGCAATAATAACACTGGATAATGAATTTTTTCATAATTTTTTTTTAAACCACCGTACGAGGAACACGTATTAAATATTGAGACGCGGTCAGCAAATAACTGGCTGCAAACTAAACATCATGGTCTGGCCTGGGATAACGGATGGGTTGAATATGCAAATCTTCAACCTTTATTACACGATATTGTGACGTGTGACATAAAAGACGTGTTTGGGAAGGGACTGGAAAAGAAAAGGTTTATTGCGCAAATACTGCAACGTGACGATATCTGTGATTTAGCGGATCTCAAATGCCCCTCATTAGAAAAATTGCAAACACATAACGAATGTATTATTACATAGTGTGTTATACCATCCACGCATAAATACAAGATATGTGCTATTTCGAACGTTCTGATTCTAAGAAACTGGTATAATACTAATTGTAAAGATGAATGCGGAATATATTGCGACGATTCTCAGGAACCGATTCCGTCATGTTCAAGAATATGGAGTGTATGCTGCCAATAAACTACCATATTAAATATCCATATATATATATATATATATATATATATATATATATATATATATATATATATATATATATATATATATATATATATATATATATATATATATATTTATTTATTTAATCAAATACAAGTAATACATTTTTATTAAGTATAATTATATAATATATATAATGTAAATGTATATATAATGTAAATATATAAATAATGTAAATCCACATATAATAAATTGTTTCAATGAAAATTAAATTTTATTATAGTTTACCGAAAAATAACAGTCAAATAAACCCTTTATATATCTTATTATTATCCACCTTATTATTATTTGTAAAGTTAAACATTTTTAACAAAATCATGTAACGTATAGCCTTCTATTTTAAACAATAGAAATAGTAAACTGTAATGTCCACATACAGACGTAAATAAATCTTGCAATAGAGTCGAATTATAAGTCCAGATATTAGTGTTTCTTCTTATGAAATTCAGATGATGATAATTCTGCGGTGGCCTTCCATACGAATCGAAATATTCTCCGAAACCGTTACGGTCAATATAAACGGCAACCCAGTGTGTTCCGGGTAGGGTGTCGGGATCCGTGTTAATAATTACTGCACATGGATATTTAACTTTGTATGGTAGTTTATTGGCAGCATACACTCCATATTCTTGAACATGACGGAATCGGTTCCTGAGAATCGTCGCAATATATTCCGCATTCATCTTTACAATTAGTATTATACCAGTTTCTTAGAATCAGAACGTTCGAAATAGCACATATCTTGTATTTATGCGTGGATGGTATAACACACTATGTAATAATACATTCGTTATGTGTTTGCAATTTTTCTAATGAGGGGCATTTGAGATCCGCTAAATCACAGATATCGTCACGTTGCAGTATTTGCGCAATAAACCTTTTCTTTTCCAGTCCCTTCCCAAACACGTCTTTTATGTCACACGTCACAATATCGTGTAATAAAGGTTGAAGATTTGCATATTCAACCCATCCGTTATCCCAGGCCAGACCATGATGTTTAGTTTGCAGCCAGTTATTTGCTGACCGCGTCTCAATATTTAATACGTGTTCCTCGTACGGTGGTTTAAAAAAAAATTATGAAAAAATTCATTATCCAGTGTTATTATTGCTAACTCTTTAACTACGAATTCTTTATTATTTTCGTAGAAACCTTGTATATCTATTATTACACCCATTTCGTTTTAAGGTAGAAATTTAACTTATTAAATTGATTGAAGATGTGGTAGGCACTTGGTGAAACATATGATGAAATTAAAATTAAAATAAAACACTTGGTTAGTTTCACAAAATCGAATTTTTTGAAACTAACCAAGTGTTTTATTTTAATTTTAATTTCAATTTAACTAATGTGAAAGTAAGAAGCTGTTTATATTTATACAATTCGTGTTAACCATCAAAATCCATTACCACATTCCGGTTCTTATCAATCACGATAAAATTATCAAATTCCGAATAAATAATACAGTTTACAGTTTCTGTAAGAGGGGAAGCAAAGGTAACTTCGAACCGTAACGATCCGTGACGAGTTAAATTCCAGTGCGACATACTATTCGCTGATAGATCCGGAGTTAAATCAAATGCAATTAAACAAAATCCTTCTGGATAGTCTTCTCTATTTATAGAGTTTCCTTCATTTGAAAAATGAATACCGGTCCCTGAGAAAAGTGTATTGTACATTTGAATATATGTTTGTCGAGTCTTAAAACATGGCTGCAACGGTTTAGACGAAATTTGCTGACCATTTACACAAATTGATAAAAAATTCGTATTATAGTGTTGCAAATTGAATGGATTTGATTTATAGTCGCCATTGAATGATGTATTAGCGACAAAACCAAATACACATCGTTTCGGCAATTGTCCAATGAATATATTATCCAGAGATTTTCCCTGAACTCCGGCAGGTATAGTAATCGCTTTGCATTCAGCTCTTGTAATAGGGTACTTAGCCGTTGTCATTTCGAGAGTTTTATTGTGTGCTAATAAGACAGTAGGAATAATATTCATACGTCTCACCAGAAGTGTAGCTTCTGTTATTTGAACTTTATAATTGGATGCATCTGATAGCAGATATATATATATATATATATATATATATATATATATATATATATATATATATAAAAATATATATATATATATATATATATATATATATATATATATAAATATATATATATATATATATATATATATATATATATATATATATAAATAAATATATTAGTTTACCTTTTTTCCGGAGTATATGCACTCAACATCTCCTTGGTGACTTTCACACGACGGCTTCCTCGCAAAATTTGGACACTCTTAATACTGATGACAGGCATTGTTGTTAACTAGATGCACGCAAACTAATTCTGATACAGTCCTTAAATTTGAGGAGAATATATACTAGTATCCATATAACTTTCTATTAAAATTCTCCGTAATGATATTCGGTAGAAGTGGTATACACCAGAGGTCCCAAAAAGATGACATGTCTTATAAAACGATTTCTCATAGCCTAAACTTTAAATAAAAGTTTGAGATTCACTACCATTCCCAGAATTTTGAATATATACTGTAATTGTAAAATGAAATATAATCGTTTCTATCATCTGTAAGTTTGGTAGTTTCTATTTTAAAATAACTATAAACTTCCATTAGCAGAAATACATTTGAAAAGGTAAATTTCATAATAATAATAATATTAATAATGTTGGAAATAATTTTGAATCTTTATTTACGAAATTCCAGTCGAAATTACATACATTTTAAATGGAAAAATCATGTAATAATAATGATAATAATAACTTCTACGAATAGAACATATTTGAATAAACATAAATTCTATAACAATAATAATAATGTTCAGTATTTACACATATACTTTTTTTAAAATGCAATAACATGTAATACTTTCTTTTAAAATATAATAATAACAATACAAAATCAGTTATATAAGTAAAAATGTTTTATTTATTTATATTGTTACAAACCCAATTAGTAAAGCATCCTTAGCACTGCCATAGGCTTTGGTTCCTGTGTGAACTATTGCCATCTTCTGTTTTTTAATACAGTTATTCATTTCGGACACTTCTTCATCAGATAATTTTGCGTAACGTACCGGTAAGAATAAAACAGAGTCATTTAATTCTACGATGAATTTTCTACCAAATTTGGTGGAAACAGGTTTAACATTATATATTTCATATTTTTGACCGATGACTAGCTCAGGTATTTTCTTAATTGGTTTGAAATCTTCAATGTTTCCAACGGAGTTAATTTGTTCCATTTCTAAACATATGCATAGGATAATGTTATACTTCTATAAACAATACAGTATAATCAACCATGATATTGAAACAATATTTAAATAAAGATTAACTTACTTGATACTAGTTATCACTTTGTATATTACTAATGAGTATGGATCCAATAACTTTCCTTTATATACAATACACGGAAATTAGAAAGTTCACGGGCGAAAATTTCAAGGGGAAAATATAACCGACAGTAAAATACTAGCGCGTGTACATTAGTGGAAACGTAAGAATTTTAGAAAATTTTCATCGTATTTTTGATGGAATGTCAAGGTTAGTCCGCACGTAATACTTTCTTTAAAATATAATAATAATAATAATAATAACAAGACATACAAAATACTTTATTTATTTATATTGTTACAAATTCGAATAGTATATATGTAAAAATTTGAAAATATTTCAATGATTTATAAATTCTAACGATCTAACCAAAATGCGTATACAAAATTATATTAG
The DNA here is from genome assembly GCA_944738965.1 of Nebria brevicollis. Lineage (NCBI taxonomy): Eukaryota > Metazoa > Arthropoda > Insecta > Coleoptera > Carabidae > Nebria > Nebria brevicollis. Next base: position 9,558,659 of record OX122899.1, read on the forward strand.
CGTATACGAAAGTATATTAACACACTTATGCACAGATATCTTATATTAATATTAAAAAAATTTGAAAATTTGATAAACATAACAAGAAGATCGTCCACTAAATATATCCGCAGTTGTATACAAATGCAACAATCAGCAACAATACACGAACCATTCAATATAAGATCAGATTTCTTATCGAGATAAAACGGAAACTGTCGAGCATGTATGATTTTAGTTAGTCGTGACCAGGCCCCTCCGACTCAAGCTTGTGACACTTTTAATAGTGACTGGAAAGTTGTAGATGACACTGACACTCAGTCGTGCTCGTCATGATATTCATGGCCCAACCGGTACGAATATTTTAACGAGACAATATTTAAATATAGTTGCATTATAGTTCTGTTATTTGTAGTAGTACCCGCAGGTGTGTCCACCGAAGGTAAACACTGTGTAACTGTTCTCCAGGTATCTTGCCGGTGTTTCCGCCAAAGGATTACCTAGTAGTTTCTTATTATAGTACCTGAAGGTGTGTCGGCCACTGTTTAACTGTTTTCCAGATATCTTACCGGCGTTTCCGCTATGGGTTTACCTAGTAGTTTCCTATTATAGCACCTGCAGGTTTTTCCAGTGAGGGTAAACACTGTTTAACTGTTCTCCAGGTGTCTTGCCGGTGTTTCCGCCGAGGGATTACCTAGTAGTTGCTTATTATATTACCTGCAGGTGTATCCACCGAAAGTAAACCCTGTGTAACTGTTCTCCTGGTGTCTTGCCGGCGTTTCCGCCAAGGGATTACCTAGTAGTTTCTTATTGTAGTACCTGAAGGTGTTTCCATCGAAGGTAGAATTTATGTAACCGCCTTCTAGGTGTCTCACCAACGATTTAGCATGCGCAACGCCGTCTTCGGTAGGGTATGTTAAGTTGTACTCTGTCTTTTACCAAAAATAAATACTGTTTAAAAACTGAGTTGATTAACGGATCGCATGAAACCTGGAAATAACCTCCATCGAGCCATCTGGGACCCACACGCCCCGTCTCCGCCCCTTTGCCATACTTCTCCCTAAATACCGAACCAAAGTTTCCTCTTACCTTCTGATTGGCGCCCGAGCAAACATTATATATATATATATATATATATATATATATATATATATATATATATATATATATATATATATATATATATTATATAATTATACTTAATAAAAATGTATTACTTGTATTTGATTAAATAAATAAATATATATATATATATATATATATATATATATATATATATATATATATATATATATATATATATCTACATATATATATATATATATATATATATATATATATATATATATATATATATATATATATATATATATATATATATATATATTTATTTATTTATTTATTTAATCAAATACAAGTAATACATTTTTATTAAGTATAATTTTTTTTTAATATACAATTTGTCAAGGTTTATCTTCCTTTTCCATTTTAAGATCATGTCCCGACAAATTTTCTTTTAAAATTTCTTTTTTTATGTCGGCTAATCTACCGGTCCTTATTTCCGTTAACGCACAATTTTGTAACATTTTTCTATACGTTATCCGTATGACCGGTACTAAAGATTCTAACTGCGTCTTCAGTAGATCAGCGTAAATCAATATCGTTGGTATCAAAATTACATCTTCTTCATGAAGAAGAATATAATTTCGATATTTTAGAAGTTTAAGCTTACGCCGACCCACGTAATTCACGGTTATATCCACCGATCTCTGAGGAACCTCGTTCCCGGTCAGTTTCAGTTTTAAATCAGACGCCATATGCTGTAAAATATTTGTTAAGTCCGCACATTCTTTAACAACTATCTTCTGATTTCCCGCAACAATTCGTATCTCCGGCTTAAAATCTCCATGGGGATTTATTCCGACCACTATTTGGAGATTTGCAGAGACATCGAGAGTTGTACGGGAAACCAGAGGACCGTCGACGTCTCCATGCGCGGGCAATTCAAATATTTTCCGTCCGTTACTGGCGACGTCTATTTTAAACAAATCTGCCTCCGTCAGGATCATCTCCTCTTCCATTACGTCTCCTATTTCCTGGTTACTAATTTCTGATACTTCCATCTGGGGAGCTCTTCTGGGGGTAACCCGGTAATCTATAATACCCTCTGCGGGACATACCTGGGCATGATCACCGTCGTCGTCGTCGTCGTCATTATTTTCCATCGAGCAATGTGTAGCGTCGGTGTCGTATGTTTCCGTCGACGCTGTGGTCCGTTCCAGGTCGTCCAGGACGGCGGCGGCTAGAACCGGCAGGTCGATTCCGATATCGCGTTACATATCCTCCTCCTTCTCGATGCTGATGGTCTCCAAGTTATTCATACTGGAGGCGGTTATAACATTCACGTCTTCTTCGTCCACGTCGTTATCGCTATCGATAAAGATGGGCGAAATAGGTCGATAATTCCTTGTTGTTATTCTAAATTAATAATAATCATAACAATATTAATATATATATATATATATATATATATATATATATATATATATATATATATATATACATATATATATATATATATATATATATATATATATATATATATATATATATATATATATATATATATACATATATATATATATATATATATATATATATATATATATATATAAAAATATATATATATATATATATATATATATATATATATGTATATATATATATATATATATATATATATATATATATATATATATATATATATATATATATATATAGATATATAAATAGATATATATATATATATATATATATATATATATATATATATATATATATATATATATATATATATATATATATATATAATTATATATATATATATATATATATATATATATATATATATATATATATATATAATTATATATATATATATATATATATATATATATATATATATATATATGTATATATGTATATATATATTTATATATGTATATATGTATTATATTTATATAAATATATATATACATATATATATATATAAATATATATATATATATATATATATAAATATATATATATATATATATATATATATATATATATATATATATATATATATATAAATATATATATATATATATATATATATATATATATATATATATATATATATATATATATATAAATAATCATAACAATATTAATATATATATATATATATATATATATATATATATATATATATATATATATATATATATATATATATATATATACATAAATATATATATATATATATATATATATATATATAAATATATATATATATATATATATATATATATATATATATATATATATATATATATATATATTGATATTGTTATGATTATTATTAATTTAGTATAACAACAAGGAATTATCGACCTATTTCGCCCATCTTTATCGATAGCGATAACGACGTGGACGAAGAAGACGTGAATGTTATAACCGCCTCCAGTATGAATAACTTGGAGACCATCAGCATCGAGAAGGAGGAGGATATGTAACGCGATATCGGAATCGACCTGCCGGTTCTAGCCGCCGCCGTCTTGGACGACCTGGAACGGACCACAGCGTCGACGGAAACATACGACACCGACGCTACACATTGCTCGATGGAAAATAATGACGACGACGACGACGACGGTGATCATGCCCAGGTATGTCCCGCAGAGGGTATTATAGATTACCGGGTTCCCCCAGAAGAGCTCCCCAGATGGAAGTATCAGAAATTAGTAACCAGGAAATAGGAGACGTAATGGAAGAGGAGATGATCCTGACGGAGGCAGATTTGTTTAAAATAGACGTCGCAAGTAACGGACGGAAAATATTTGAATTGCCCGCGCATGGAGACGTCGACGGTCCTCTGGTTTCCCGTACAACTCTCGATGTCTCTGCAAATCTCCAAATAGTGGTCGGAATAAATCCCCATGGAGATTTTAAGCCGGAGATACGAATTGTTGCGGGAAATCAGAAGATAGTTGTTAAAGAATGTGCGGGCTTAACAAATATTTTACAGCATATGGCGTCTGATTTAAAACTGAAACTGACCGGGAACGAGGTTCCTCAGAGATCGGGGGATATAACCGTGAATTACGTGGGTCGGCGTAAGCTTAAACTTCTAAAATATCGAAATTATATTCTTCTTCATGAAGAAGATGTAATTTTGATACCAACGATATTGATTTACGCTAATCTACTGAAGACGCGGTTAGAATCTTTAGTACCGGTCATACGGATAACGTATAGAAAAATGTTACAAAATTGTGCGTTAACAGAAATAAGGACCGGTAGATTAGCCGACATAAAAAAAGAAATTTTAAAAGAAAATTTGTCGGGACATGATCTTAAAATGGAAAAGGAAGATAAACCTTGACAAATTGTATATAAAAAAAAAAATTATACTTAATAAAAATGTATTACTTGTATTTGATTAAATAAATAAATATATATATATATATATATATATATATATATATATATATATATATATATATATATATATATATATATATATATATATATATATATATATATATATATATATATATATATATATATATATATATATATATATATGTATATATATATATATTTATATATATGTAAAAAATCAAGCTAGTTGCATACCTAGTTCAGTTTTGCTGAGCTAGGTAATTCACGATTAGCAAATGCAACTAGCTACGTCATATCTAGCAACAGTTGCAAAAAATGGTACATTCCGCATTTAACAAAATGTTGCTAGGGCGGGATTTGTTTGCAATATCGGCCGTTTGAATTTAGGTCAAAATTGAGTATAAAACCGCGATGTCGCTTGACATCGGGGTCTCAGTTCAGATTGTGATTAGCGAGTAGTTTTTTGTCAGTAAGTAACGTAAGCTTTTATTCAGTATCTTTTGTAAATTCATTTTTGTTGTAATATTTGTTATATTTTTATTGTTTGAATTAAATTCTTATTTATTATTTGTACCAATTTAATTCTTTCACGAGCTAATCCTAGTCTGGACATATCTAAGTGTATTAGAAGATTCCACCTAAAACCAACCACCAGGTGAGTATAGAAGAAACATCGCTACACGCATATAGTTAAGAGAGAGCCAAGCGCGTGCACGTTCTCTTAAGACGCGCGTTTGTTACATTGGCGCAGTCGGTAGGATCAGTATCTTTGTGTGATCTTCAATCACCAATACTGAATTCGAAACGGCTTAACTATTTGTAGTGTAGTGATAGCAGGATGCCGTTTGTTGGGCGGGACATTTCCACAACCATGGAGACAACAACCACAACGACAGCGACAGTGACAACGGCACACGCTTCAGAGACCATTACATCTTTCGCACCACCACCTACGTATAAAGACGTACACCAGCACGGACGAAATGGGTACAGGAGACGGATAGTGGCGCGCGACTTCATTCCGGACCAATCTTTGCGGATCTGTCAGCGATGGCCGCGTTAAAGAACATCGAGCATTATTCCGGCGGGGCGGATTTGGAATCTTTTTTCGACGGGGTCGCGACAACCGCGGAATGTTTTAACTGGTCGGAAATCCAGATAGTGACGGCTATGAAGCTAAGACTCAAGGGCGACGCACAGTCCTGTTTCTACGCGTTACCGTCAGATCGGAGACCGACCACAGTTTGCGCATTTAAAACGTGGCTGATCCAGTTGTTCGGGAGAAAAATTGATACTGCCGGAGAAGAACGCGAATTTTTGAAACTCTATCGTTTAAAAGAGGAACAGCTATGCAAATATGCCTTTCGTTTAGAGGCCGCCACCGCGAATCTTTTTCGGTCAAACGAGAACGATGAAATTTCACTCACTCGGTCTCGTTTTAGAAAAGAAGCTGCTTTAATTCAGCAATTTCTAGACAGTTTAGACACGCGTCTATCTAACGAAGTTCGGAAACACAAAAACTTCAGCACGGTGGAGGAGGCTCTTCCGGTCGCGGAGCATTACGAAGAAGTTCTTTCGCGCACAGTAAAAATGTCAAAGGCGGATACACAAAAAGCGACGATACGGGCCGTAGCAAACGTAACTCCAACGCGGGAGAAGAAAAACAGACCCACGGTTCGTGTAAAGAAGGGTTCTGTACGGTCTGACGAAAGATACTCCCAAATGAAAGGGCGGTGCTACAATTGCGGGGATTTAGGACACATTTCTAAAATGTGCCCCAAACCACGGGGGGCACTATGTTACGCATGTGTAAAGGTCGGTCATCGCGCTAACACACCAGAGTGTCCTTTAAACGCGCAGACTGTCTCGGGGGCGACCCAACGCCGGACAGTTTAAGAGAAACCCTTCCAAAGTTGGTTCCTTGGGTCGCGGATTCCAACGACGACCACAGCAGACGACTAAACTTCAGCGTAAACGGACTTTCTCTTGATTTTCTGATAGATTCAGGTGCAGCAGTTTCCTTATTGAAACGCTCCACAGCAGCGAAGTTAGAATTGAAAATATCACCGGTAAACGATATAATTGTATATGTGTCCGGGAACCCGCTGTGCCGGGACGGTGCCGCCAGCGTAACGTTAAATACCGGGACATTTAAAATAAAACATCAGTTTATAGTATGTCCGGACGATCTCTGTTTCAAAACAGACGGACTGGTCGGGGTTGATTTTTTAGTAAACCACGAAGTGACCATAGACTTCGCGAGAAACGTCTGTATGCTGAAGGGTAGTCAGATGCCTGTGTTAGGAATCCAGAGGGTAACTAATTTAGGGAAAGACGCGAGCCGCGCAACAGGAAAAAACGCGGCAACTAACGAACCGCTTGCGGTTCATACGGATCTGAGTGGGGAGAACGCTTTTCACTCGGATCACCAACGGCTGGCAAGTGAGCCCCGGGGGCTTTACACGGATTCCACAGAGGGGGGCACCTCTCGGTCAAATCAAACGTTGCCAGGAAAAGAGCCATTTAGGGCTCGCACGGATCCGATTGGGGAGGGCACTCTTCACCCGGGTCACTTTGGTCTGGCAAGCGAACCACTCGTGGTTCACACGGATTCAACGGAGGGGGGCACTTTTCAGTCGAATCAAACGTTGCCGGAATGTGAACCACTTGTGGTTCACACGGATCTGATTGAGGGGGGCACTCATCATTCGGATCACTTTCGACTGGCAGGCGAGCCGGATAGGATTCGCACCGGTTCAAGAGGGGAGGGCACTTCTCGTTTGAACGAACATCTGTCAAAAAGCGAGCCACTCGTGGTTCGTACGGATTTGACTGGGGGGGGGCACCTCGCAGTTAGGTCAAACATTGGGATGCGAGCCCGCCAAGGCACGCGCGAATTTAACGGAGGGGGGCACTCTGCCGATAGATTCAAAAACGAAACATTCGCGACGGGAAATAAAAAATTTCGTTCGGTTGCGAAAATGTTTAACGATTCCAGCACGGCACATTGTACGCACAATGGCCTATTTGGATAAAAAACGCGGCAAAAGGTTCGTACGTACTTGAGCCGATCGAATTAGGAGAGCACGGACTTTTAGTAGCGCGAAGTTTATTTGAAAACGCGAATTCTGCTGACAATAGGGTTTTATTACAACTGTTAAATGTAAACAACAACGATATCACGATTGAAGGCCGCATGCCGCTCGCGATTGCATTGTCAGTAGAAACTCGATCCGACATGGGAGACTCGCGCGCGGTCAATCACATCGCGAACGAACCGCTGACTCAGGATTTTGACCTAGGTCACTTACCAGCCAGTGACCAACAGTCGTTATCAGTTTTTTTAAATGAATACGCGGATATTTTCAAACAAAAAGGGAAGCCATTGGGAAAAACAGACACTGTGCAACATCGGATATGCACAGGAGACGCGGCACCAGTAGCTCGGGCTCCGTATAGAGTTCCATTTAGTCGTCGGGATACGATGAAAACAATAATTGACGAAATGCTCGCCGACGGAATTATAACACCATCTTCGTCACCATGGTCCGCGCCGGTTATACTTGTAGAAAAGCAAACCGCTGGGAGAGAACGTTCGGTGAGATTTTGTGTAAATTATCGCGGGTTAAATGCCATCACAAAAAGGGACTTCTTCCCGATACCAAATTTGCAAGACACCCTAGATCAACTAGGAAACGCGTCGCGTTTTACTACTTTGGATCTGACCAAGGGATATTGGCAAGTGGAAGTAGATCCTCGCGACAGGGAGAAGACCGCCTTCTCAGTGCCATGGGGTCATTACGAGTGCAAACGCATGCCGTTTGGTCTCGCTAATAGCCCCAGCACCTGGCAACGGCTAATGTATACGGTTTTAGCGGGTTTAACCGTGACTCACTGTTTTGTTTATTTAGATGACATCATTTGTTTTAGTTCGGAAAACATTCAAGAATATAAAAGTAAACTTAAACTCATTTTCGATCGACTCCGCGACGCGAATCTTACGCTAAATCCGCGGAAATGTAAATTCATGCAAACGGAAACGAAATATCTGGGACACATTGTTAGTAATTTGGGCATCAAACCAGATCCGGAGAAGATTTAGGTAGTCGAAAACTACCCCGTTCCGAACTCAGTGACTGAAATTCGTTGTTTTCTGGGTCTTACGGGTTTTTACCGCCGATTTGTGAAAGATTTTGCAGTTATTGCAAAACCGTTAACGGAATTGACAAAAAAACATGCGCGATTTTTATGGTCAACCAAGGAACAGAGCGCGTTTGAAACTCTGCGTGACGCGTTAATTGAGAGCCCGATATTAAAATTTCCAAATTTTGATTTGCCGTTCGTATTATGCACCGATGCATCAGGTTTCGCGATCAGCGCCGTTCTTTGCCAAGTCTACAACGGACACGAGATGCCAGTAGCATACGCCAGTCGTCAGCTAAATGCGGCTGAACAGAACTACAGTACAACGGAGCGAGAGTGTTTGGCCCTTATGTGGGGTATAAAATACTATCGTTGCTATTTGTATGGTCGTTCGTTCACCGCAATCGTGGATCACCAACCGCTAAAATGGTTGATGAACATGAAAGAGCCGAACAATCGGCTCATGCGCTGGTCTCTCCTGTTAGCAGAACACGACTTTAAGATCGAATATCGACCGGGGAAAGTACATTCAAACGCGGACGCTTTGTCACGGATAAAACCGATACGTTCGTTAACCCATCAGGAATACCACCCCGTTATTTGGGATCGGGAAAACATAAAATTAGACCAGCAACACGACACAAGTTTACAGCCTTTTTATAAGGATTTAGTAGCCGATGCGGACTCGGAATTTTATTTAGACGAGGACGGGGTGTTGTATAAAAAGACGGAAGACGAGCGTTTTGAAGATAAATTGGTAGTACCCGTACGAATGAGAAAGAAAATTCTCGAAATCTGTCACGACTCACCGTTGTCAGGACACGGCGGTTTTGACAAAACACTAGCGCGAGTAAATTCACGGTTTTTCTGGCCTAACTGTCGCGCGGAAGTGAAAGAATACATAAATAAATGTATTTCATGTGCGCAGTGGAAAACTTCTACGCACATGCGTCCGGCTCCTCTCGTGAAATTCACTCCCGCGAGCAAACCGTTTTTCCGAATCGCGATGGACGTCGTAGGTCCGCTAGTCACCACCGACCGGGGGAATAAATACATCTTGACGGTTCAAGATGCCGCAACGCGATATTTAGAGGCCTTTCCCATGAAAGACCAAACCGCCGCCACGGTCGCGAAAAAAATTGTAAAAGGGATTATTCTGAGACACGGCACGCCGCGACAACTGCTGACCGATTTAGGCACCAATTTCGTGTCCAAAATTATGAAACAAACGTGTGAGATGATGGGTATAGACCGTCTCTATACTACGGCATATCGTCCACAAACAAACGGTAGCTTGGAAAGATCTCACCGTACGCTGAAAGATCTACTGTCGCACTACATAAACAACGAACATCGCGACTGGGACGAGTGGTTACCGTTTGCGGTGTCAGCATATAGCAGTATGACGCACTCGGCGTTGGGTGACAGCCCATTCTTTTTAATGTTCGGCCGGGATATCGAATTACCATATGACGAAATTGTTAAACCGTTAAAAACTAAGAATGAGTCAGATGGTAATTACGTTGCAGAATTTTTAGCAAAATTAAAAACCGCCCATCAAAACGCGCGCGAACATTTGAATAAAGCCACGGACCGGGTACACAAGACGTTTAATAAAAAGTCCGCTCCGATACAGTTTAAAGAGGGCGACCGGGTATATTTATTTAACCCGGCTATTAAAGAAATGGACAGGTCCATATAGAATCACGCAAATAAATGGGGTAAATGCGGAAGTTAAAGAGGTTTTTGGAAGGAGAGAGATGAAGGTTCACGTGAACCGGTTGAAATTCTGCCACCTTTCGGCAGCGGAATTGGAACAGTGGAGGAAGGTGCCACCATCAGACTCCTTAGAACCCGATATAGAAGAGGGTAGAATTGTGCAAATTCTCCCCCCGCACCCTACCACCCCGGACATCCCTATACCCGATCCCGAACCCACACTACCGAGGGAACCACAGACAATTTCCGAGAGTGAAATCGCACTCACCGTTCCAAACGCACCAGAGCCGGCGAGAGACACGGTAGAGGTCGAACCAGCCCCTACCCCTCGTTACCAGACAAGGAGTCAGGGTCGGCCACCCGAACTACCGTGGATCCGCACACAGCGCGTCTAGAACATAGGCAAATAAATTTAAAAATTTTTTTTGTTACAGATCTTTTCAAAATTTGGGCTCAAGTATTTTTATTCTTAGTACTCGCGCTTCACGTGGACGCAGATATAATAGCCTATGATTGATACTGAGATAACCAGAATTTCCCTGCTGGATGTCCGGCCATGCGCGGATCCGAGGAATGCCACCGAGAAAATCACAAAACGAATTCAGCTCGTGCAAGAGCGGCATTTTTCGGAAGTGCACGTGTATGCATGCCTAGTTACCGTCCAACAACTAGTAGAACACTGCGGCATGCATTCACACACCAGTGCTGTGGCCGGAGGTCTAGCGAAATACATACACTATCTCAAGGCCGAGGCGTGTGTGAATGCACACAAGCACAGACGTCTCGACTTGAGCGGAATTGGAGGAGGAATTATAACGGCCCTTACGAGGAATGGCACCACAGAGGTCTCCGCTACCTTGGAGGGTCAATTGGAACCCTCAGGGAAATGCCAGGGTGTAAAATTTACAGTGAATGGCATCACATATGAGGATGTGATCGTATCAGCAGCCATCACTGTAAAACTACAGGACTACACAGCTCTAGCCGATATAGAAGAAAACACGATAAATCTCCGGACAGGTACAGTTTGCTCTTTTACAGAAAACTACTGTTTTGATGACCTGTCCGGAGAGGTTACCTGGGAAGTTAACCGCAACGACCAATGCATGAGCCGAGGCATAGACGTACTCTACGAGGGGGTCGCTACTGTTATGACACTTTCCGGGGAGGAAAATCGACCAGAGTCCAAATACGTGATCGTGGAAACGCAGGACACCGTTTTTGCGCTCCGCCTCAGCACCCGAGATGTGCTGTGTCAACAGCAAGCCTGACGGACGGAGCAAAATCGCTTGTTGGTGATTTTTGAGACATCACTGGGATTTTTCTACCAGAAATCTAGAAAAATCCAACAAAATACAGATCTCATGGCGCAGGTGCTCACTAAGCTGCTATTTTTAGAAATAGCAGTTAAGCAACAAGTGAGCGACCTGATTTACGATTCAATCCTAAAGCGATGCCGCCTACGCGAAATGATCACGCGAAACAGATTGGATCTGGCCCGAGAATCTCCATATATCATTAGCGACCTGGTCAAAGAAGCCGCTGGCCACGTAGGTAGAGTACTGGGGGAAGTCTTATACATCGCCAAATGCCGTGCAAAGATCGTGGATTTCCGCCGGACGCAGTTCTGTTACCAAGAACTGCCCATCACATACCGCAACGAGTCCCTGTTCATGACACCGATTACTCACATAATCCAAGACAGGGGCACCCGAGTGGATTGCGATGGACGGCTCCCAGTAATGTTCCACCTGGAAGGAAAATGGCTAGAGCTGCTACCAGAGCTCCGGCAAGCCCATCCCTCTCCCATCCGTTTGGCAGCAAACGATGAGACCGAGAACATCCCATTAATGAAGATTTCACCGATCAGCTCACATGGGGTGTAATCGAGAGAGGACATGGAAGCTTTCCAGCATGCCCTGATGTTTCCCGCCGAATGTAAGGCGGTAGCGAACCTAATGACCAGAAGAGTAGCAGGGATAGAGGTAGACGGACAGGGATACCACATTCCTAACGTATTTAGTAGGGCGGAGTTCACCACTGTAATGTTCCACATTACGTATTATTAATATATTTTTTTCTCATTATATAATTGTGTTATATTAGAAATTAAGGTTTGTAAGGTACGGAACAATATAACAAGAAGCGCGTAATCATTATTTTTATGTTTCATATTGTATGGCGTAAGTAGTGTTATAATGACATTAGTCATTGTAAATTTAAATTCGTTGTTGACATTTGATATCTTGGTATATTGTCGAGTCCGAATAATATTTACTGGTTGCTCCTAAAAAGGGCATAATGAGTCACGAAGAACGAGTAAATATTTTTCATGTTGTGCTGTAGATTTAAGGCTCACGTATCTTGGTCCAACATGATTCACTCAAATCAAGGGTCAAGTTTTGTTGTTGTAAAAGTACTATCAGCAACGGGACTTGGGAGATATCGGCTAAGTGGGGAAAATAGGAAAGTTAACGAGACAGTGAGGGTAGATTTTTGAGCGGAGGAGGTCGTAAGGGAAAACGATCGAGAGTTTTGAATATAAAAAAAAAACCCCGGAGGGTTACGGGCGGAGTGAATGGTGTTCGGACTAAGAGTAGCTTATTGTAATAAAGTTGGGGATTGTTTGTTTTTATCTGTTATTATATTGGGTTTTTGTTTCATTTTTTGTTGTTTTTCTTTCTTTTAAATATATATATTGGGCATAAACGAACGGCATTTTATGAGTTATTTAAATTACCCTTATCAAAAGTGCAAGTGTAAAGTGGGAAAAGACAGAGTGTGCCGTGAGACCTGACCGAGGATTATTGCCGATCGAATAATAGAGTTGAGGAATCGTCATCAAATCGCAGGTTCGAGGTAAGTGTTGGAAAGAGGGTTGTTGAGCTTATTCATTTTGGTACTCGAGGCAAGCCCCCAAACAAGAATCCACGAGCCCTAGGTTCGGCGAGTTAATTACTTAGGATCATAGTTAAACGGTGTGGACCCGGTAGTCCACTGGTGGCAGCGCGTTTATTTAGTTTAAAATCGAGTTTTGTAAATTAGGGAAACAAATATAGTGAAATATTACACTGATGGCTGAGCGGTGGGATATTGTGATTTATATGTGAGTTATTGGTAGTTTTTTTTTGCGATTTAGTCTTAAATTACAAACTATTTGAGTATTTAAAAAAAAAAGATCTTGGGTAATTTAATTGTTTTATTTTATTGATCTGATTTAAATTATGTTAAGTGTTTGTCTGAATTTTAAAGTCAGCGGATTTATGTTTGGTTTCCATTTGATTTGTTTTTTCTTTTCGTGATTAAGTAAATGAAAATAGTAGTATAAGTTGCCTAAGTAAAACAGCAACTTTTCAATAAAGCATTTCTTATGAACGTAGATATAATGAAATGGAATTATCATGAGGCACTGATTGTATTTGGAAGAATCCGTTTGGAATTTTCGTTCATGTTTATATTTAGTTTATTTTATGTCATATAATCGCGCGGTCAAGGATAGTGGACATTTTCAAGCCCCCACTAGTGAGCGCAGGTAGAATTTACTTCTGAATTAAGTAATGGGTTTAAGTTAAGATTTTGCATTAAATTTATGAGTAGTGATAATAATGGTTGTTTAGTTATTGTCTCTTTAATTGTTTTGTTGTGCTAGCACGGTTTGATTTGGATGAAACCAGTAGTTTTTGTAATTTGTAGAATTTATTATTCGTGAGTAGCTGTTCAAATTAATAGATTTGCGACGACTGGGTTTAGAGAGAGAAAAACTATAATGATGTGTGTTAGAGATGTGATATCTCATTTAAAGAATTACTGCGATGATATAAAAAAAAAAGAGTTAAATAGTAAGTTATAGAATTACTGTGATGTTAAACAGTTTAATAAAAACTTCGATGAAGTTATTGAGAAAGACACTGCGATGAAGTGTTACGTTGTTGAGAATTATGTGAAATAAGAGAGAAAATTGGAGATAAATTTAATAGTATAGAAGTTGATGTTGGCCTGCTGCAAAGTTCAGTATGGCTTTAATGAATTTTTGAGAGAAATTATGTTCATGAGATAAAAATCAATTTATTTTAACAAAGAAGACAAATTACTACGAATGTCTATCGGTTTAAATTTAAATGGAATTGTTGTTGGCACAACCGTATATTAGTTAGTATGTTACTTTATTTGTTTTCTTGTGTTAAATATTATATTATTATAGGAAAAAATAGAGAATAGGATTTAGAATATGATAATTAATTTTTGTAAAGAACGGATGATTTGTGGGAGTATGTGGATTTTGTTTAGATTAGCAGTAACGGTACACCAACACTCAAACACGCACAACTACGTTCGCGATCAAAGGAAAGTCGGGTAGTTCACCATTGCCAGCAGAAGTATTTGGGGACAGCTGGAAACGACCGATGCACCGTTGATTCATTACGGTCAATTTTGAATCAGCCATTGGATGAAGGTGTTGACCGCACCGTAGTCCGATTATCGCAAAACATCGATATACCCGCTAGATCCGAAGCACTGTGCATTGGAGTACAAGAATGGGTCATGAACCAGTCCTAACTCCACGATGTTATAATTGAACCAACGGAAATTTTATGCGTTGAAATTCAGAAAAGAGTCATGAACTTTCTAGAAAACTCATACGTCAAAAATTGAAGCAACAAAAGTTTTTACCCACGGAATATTTTCGGCCGGGACATTGGTGAAAAAATATTCCAGTTAAAATTTGTCTAACAATCAGTTGAACTTTTAAGTGTTTGACAATGAAGTGTTTCAGTTCGTGTACCATAGAGACTGTAAGATTTAATTTTTTTTGTATTTTCGCTTTAATGTTGCTGTTATTATTATTATTGTTAAGGTTGCTTGTTATTTCTTTCACTTTTATTAGTATGCGTCCTTTTTATTAAGTCCGGATATATATACGAATGTAGGTAAAAGGTGTTAGTATAGTCATACTATCACTTTTAAAAACGTGGGAGTATTGTAATGATTCGGGGATTCATTTTCTAATTTAAGTTTTGTTGTTATCTATGAGAGAATGTATCAAGATGCGCGTTATCAGTTTTAGTAAAGTCATGGTTTGTTTCCCTTATTTACAATTTTAGATTAGCAATTTGTTTTCAAAATTCGTGTTGTTTATTGACAAAACTTGATGCATTGTCCGGTATTACGGTGACTTTGAACCGAAGTTAGATTATTGTATCATATATATATAGAGGGTAGCGAAGGTTCAAAAAAGATAGTCGAGCGAACGCCGTAGCTCGAGCGCGACAGTTTTAGGCACGATGACTAGGGTCATCGTGTTAATAGCATGTAAGTAGTTTTAAGATTATGTTTAAGGATTTATCATTTTTTTAAATATGTAAATACAGTTATATTTTTAAACGGAAGTAAGTTCTATCGGCATCCCTTGACCAAGATTCCACGAGCCTTCGTTTCGGCAGGTTTTTATTATTATTTTATTTAATTATATGTGGACCCGTCTGTCCACTGGTGGCAGCAGAATTAACACCGATAGTCCATATTATTACATTGGTGGTTGAGCGGTGGGATATTGGTTTTGTGCAGTACGTAAATTAGTACTAAATCTGCTACGTTTGGGGATATTTGTTTTATAGAGTAAAATAAAAGGAACTATAGACAATAATAGTGGTGCTTAAAGTAAAACTATGCATATATTTTAAATACACGTTAAAGTGCAATTCACACAATTCTTTGTTAGATAATTTTGCAAATAACTTTAAATCGGTAGACTATTATGATGGCTCACACATAGATATTTATTGGTTATTTTATTAGTTAGCGAATATTGGATAATTTCTCGGAACACTCTTGTCATAGGCTATATTATTTCATGGCAGTCTTAGACTTGGTTGTTTGGTGATTTAAATATAAATTCAATTTACATAATATAATTTTTACGTTTAAAAATACAAAATGGCTAATCCACCTCCGCTACAACCGATAAGACCCCAAGCGAGAATAATAATGACGTCAATAGATTCAGTGCCACAATTTAAAGGAACCACAAAAGAAGATGTCAAATCATTTATGAGAACCATTGAACAATTTGCGTGTATGTGCGGCTGGACAGAAATCCAAAAAGTAACGATAACCCGATTAAAATGTACCGGTGTAGCAGCACAGTTCCTTGAAACTTTAGACGACCCTAACTTCGAAGGTATGCCATGGACAGCATTTAAAAAGTTGCTTATCAAAAAGTTCGACAAACGTATAATTCCCGGCAAGGCAAAATTCGAATTTTCTAGATGTATCCAAATGCCACGAGAATCTATATCTGAATACGCAACGCGACTTAAATTATTAGGGAGAGATATTATCACATGGAGCACACGACCCGAGGAAATTGTTATACAAAAAAAATATCACGAAGCGGAGTTGATCGAGCAATTTAAAAATGGACTTAGCCAAGGTATCCGTAGATTAGTCCTTAGCCGTGCGTCCACATTGCAAGCAGAAGAATTAACTTTCGATAAGGTTTTGGATATTGCCGCGCAAGAGGAGCATAACGAGAATATGATTACTCACTCCACTCGGACAAACACATATTTGGCGAATGTAGTAAATTTTAAAGAAATTGATGATAGTCAGGATAAAAACTACGAAGAATCCAGGTTCAGAACAACGACTCAGAACACGACTAGGCATGCAATAACCTGTTATAAATGTGGTCGGAAAGGACATTATGCAGGAAGTTGTTTTGGTCAGCAAAACAATGCGAAATGTTACAATTGTGGAAACCCGAATCATTTAGCCCGAGATTGCAGAGAACGAGATACGAGGAGATGTTTTAACTGCAAAAAAGAAGGGCATTTGTCTAAAAATTGTCGACAGAATTTAAACGGAGACAGCCAGCGTCTCAACGCCCGAGACAGCCTGGCACACAATCAACATTAAATCGTATTCCCGGCAGATCAACGTGTACAAGGCAAAATCATCGAGAATTTAACAATAAATCAAAAACTTTAAATTCTAAACAGGCGAGACAATACGAAGATCGTAAATGGCAGACCAAATATAGGAAAAGACCACAGGATAAGATGCCTAAATTAAACAGCAACTTTTCAAAATCCAATTCTAACGGGAACTGTTCCAACGATATTGAGCTAAGTACACGAAAATCAAACTGCATTGTTACAACTTTACATGCAGAGTCAGATACCGGAAGTGCCATCCAAGTAGAAGTCGGCGGAAGAATAAAATTTATGTTGGTTGATACCGGGGCGGCTATCACCATAATGAAGGATACGAGCACTGAGAATCGACGAATTGAACCTGTAAACGATTTCATCATCACAGGACTCACTGGAAATCGGTTAGAGATATTGGGAAAAACTAATGTCGAAATGCGAATTGAAGGAGAATTATTCAAGGTAAATTGCGTAGTATGTAGCGAAGATATACCGCTCAAAGTCGACGGAATTCTAGGAAGAGATTTTATGAAAGAATATGGGGCTACGATTGATTTCCAACGGAATACAATAATATTGAAAGATCGAGTGAGAACATGGTTGATGAACGACGAAGATATAGAGAGGGGAGTATATCAAAATACCTACGTGGGTAGAGGTAAAGTGAAGATTTTGAAAGCAACAAACATGCTAAACGAGAAGAAGCGTGTTCGGTTTGAAGCAGCCGTTATTGGAAGAGATAATGTAAGAGACGCAGTGAAGCAAGAAACCGGAAAACATAGGAAGAACGAGAGTAGCGGAAAACCCAAGGAGAAGAACAAAGTTTCAACCAATTTCGACGTCAAGCGTAAAGCTGAGGCTAAAGGGGAAAGCGACCGATGCACCGTTGATTCATTACGGTCAATTTTGAATCAGCCATTGGATAAAGGTGTTGACCGCACCGTAGTCCGATTATCGCAAAACATCGATATACCCGCTAGATCCGAAGCACTGTGCGTTGGAGTACAAGAATGGGTCATGAACCAGTCCAAACTCCACGATGTTATAATTGAACCAACGGAAATTCTGATTCATGGAGTTTTTGCAGCAAGAGTGTTGGTTAAAAACCGGAAGGAAGTCCAACTGAAATTAATCAATACGACTTCGCAGAATATAAGAGTCAGCGCTAAAACGATCGTAGGACATGCATTATTCACAACCACATATAAAAGGAAGGAAATAAATGTAGCCAAAATCGCAGACAAAAACATTAATGATGTTGCAGCCAATTTTAAATTAGATCACTTGAACACGGAGGATAAGTCAAAGGTTGTAAAACTACTTCAACAATACGAAGACGTATTCCTCACGAATGGGAAATACTTGGGATATACCAACAAAGCCAAACACGAAATCATAGTAGATAATGTTCCACCTATTACAAAAGCACCCTATCGAGTTCCACATACACAAAGGAAAATTCTAAAAGGACAAATCGACCAGATGTTGCATTATAACATCATAGAACCATCGAATTCCCCATGGTCGGCACCGGTTATCATGGTCGCGAAGAAATCAGAAGATGGTGAAGACAAGGTCAGAGTGTGTATCGATTATCGAGCGCTAAACGCAGTGACAAAGCGGGATTATTTTCCCCTGCCAGGGCTTCACGACGTCCTGGAGCAACTTGGAAATGCCACTTTATATAGTACGCTTGATTTGGCCAGTGGGTATGGGCAAATCCAAGTTGAAGAAAAATCGCGACCGTATACAGCATTCTCGACACCTGATGGGCATTATCAGTGTATTCGAATGCCGTTCGGTCTCGCCAATAGTCCAAGTAGTTGGTGTAGGTTGATGGCAACAGTGATGGCTGGATTGACACCGGAAACATGTTTTGTATATCTCGACGATATAATAGCATCGCAACAGTAGAAGTAGAAGAACCGCAATATATTCCCTACGTTTCGAGAGAAGAATTGATTAAACAACAACAAACTGATGTAGAATGTCAAAATATAGCCCGATTGATTAGAGAAGCACAAGGCAATGAAGAATATTATCAGGATGAAGACGAATTAATCATGAAGATACGCAGTGAGACCAGCAGATATCACCAAGTGGTCGTACCCAAAGCAATGAGGAATAATATAATGAAAGTTTATCATGACTCACCAATGGCCGGACACCAAGGTATGAAGAAAACCATTGGCAACATCCAAACAAAGTATTATTGGTTAGGGATGTCGGCGGATATAAAAAACTACGTGGAAAAATGCCAATCATGTAATGAACGGAAAACTCCGATTAATAAAAAACTTGCCGAAATACAACTATTCCCGGAAGCTGTCGAACCATTTGAACGGATACATTTAGACATCGTAGGCCCACTAGTTACATCAGACAGCGGCAACAAATACATCCTGAGCTGCATCGATGCTATTACTAGATACCCAGAAATAATAGCACTTCCCGATCAAAAGTCCGATACGGTAGCCAGAGCCATTGTCAAGCACATCATTTGTCGCCACGGCTGTCCAAGGGTTCTGGTAACAGATAACGGAACCAACTTTGTATCGGGTTTGATGAAGGAAATATGCAAATTTCTTAACATCGCGAAAATGCATACGACAGCATATCACGCCGCGTCGAATGGCATCATCGAAAGATATCACCGCACGATGAAAGATATGCTATCGCACTTCATAGATAGAGACCAACGAAATTGGAATCAGTGGTTGGAATATATTTCAATGGCATATCGTAACAGCATACATAGCGCTACAGGAGAGACGCCCTTCTACCTTATGCATGGTAGGGATATGACCCTACCGTTCGAAGAAATTGTCACGAACAAAGGTGTACCCTACAATGCGAATGATAATTATGCAGAAGAAATGCGAGTAAGGTTAAATATCGCGTTCAATAAGGCCATCGAAATTAATGGAACGTATTTAAAACGTAGAAATGAGACAGCTAATCGCACAAGAGCCCCCGTAGAGTTTAAAGTGAGTGATAGGGTATATTTGAAAAACTCCGCAAACGAAATCGGGTTATCAAAAAAATTAACAAAGAACTGGGTAGGTCCTTTTCGAATTATAGAACAAAAAAGTCCAGTTGTTTATAAAATAAGAGAAATTTTTGGGCAAAAGGAACAAGTTGTTCATGCGGATAGGTTAAAATTTTGTAAGACAGGAGGGTTACATATAGATGATACCCTCGACGTAAAATCTGGTAAATTAAAATTAGAATCAACTCCCGCCTCTGCATGCTTGATTGGGGACGTGCCTAGTGAGTTATTTAACAACAATGAATGCATAGATCAAAACAGCCATCCTCCAACACCTATCCCGGAACCCCCGAGATACCCAACCAGACGTCATGGGCCAGTTCCAGATCAACCCTGGGTATCCAAATCTCGGATTTAAAATTATATCGTGGACATACTTTCTCGTTCTCCTAACGTATGTCGCTTACGCATTACCGGACCAGCCGAATGAACTGCAAAAAGGGGCAGTATTTATATATGAGGGTAACGTCTACATGACCGACGAGTTTTGGACAATAGTGGTTGATGTAAACATGGCAGACTATAAACATACGCTGGATCTTATTAAAACAAGAGTTCCCGATATAGAGACATTACTACCTCATAAGGCTATAAACAGTAAACCCGTGGAAGTGTTGATGGAAGCCGCGCAGGTCGAAAAAGGCGTTATTCTTACGCGAATTCATAAACTCTCGCGCGAAATTTCAGAAATAGAAAAC
Source organism: Nebria brevicollis (assembly GCA_944738965.1). NCBI lineage: Eukaryota > Metazoa > Arthropoda > Insecta > Coleoptera > Carabidae > Nebria > Nebria brevicollis. The sequence goes on from OX122899.1 coordinate 9,579,625, forward strand.
AGTTTAGCGTCATTTAGTGCTTCGAGCCGTGGTAAACGTGGTCTGATGGATGTGGGAGGTAGTGCAATTAAATTCTTATTTGGTAATCCGGACAATAGTGACTTAATAAACATTGATTCTAAGTTAGCAGGAATAATTACCAATGAAGAAAGGTTCGCGACCGTCCTGCAAGCTGAAGCTACTATAGTGAATACAACTTTCACGTTAGCGTCTGAAAACAAACGACTCGTTAGAGTCCTACAGCAAGTGTCAATGGACCTAACGAAAGAATTCAAATGCTTTAAGACCAAGTGAACAAACAAGTAAACGCGATTCAGAGGAGTATCGAATATATCGAGTACAATTCCCGAATACAATCTCTCTGGAGAATAGCGGAATCTCTGATAACCTCACTAGAAAATGAACTCATGCAAACGAAATTAGCAATCGAACAGGCAGCGCATGGTCGACTTAGTTTCCATTTTTTGAGTGCCGATGAGATGTATAATGTACTCACTAATATACAACCTCACCTACAAAACGGATTGGGCTATGTGAATCCAGTATACCGACATAATATTCATGTTCAATATCAAGTCGCTCGGGTGAGGACCGCCATGACTGATGGAGTATTAAGAATCTATGCTCAAATACCGCTAGTTTCAAGAGACAGAGATTTCCGTTTGTATCGAGCACGACCATTGCCAAAGAAAATTGATCATAACGTCTTTATGTCCATTCAACCTGATGCCCCGTATTTCGCAGTATCAGAAGATGGACTTAAATATGTCGAGGTACAATTTGATGAACTACAAAGATGTCAGGGAGATTTCATTAAGATTTGTCTACCACAAAAAGCCATTGAAACGTACCCACAAAATGGATGCTTATCAGCACTGTATCACAACGATGAGAAATTAATAAACAACACCTGTAAAACGAGCTACCAACGAGACCCAAAAGCCGTTTTTTATAAAACCGCTCAAAGTGGCACATGGATTTATAGCGTACCAAATACCAAACATGCAATAATCAAATGTGGAAAAAAAATATATCATGAACAATTACAAGCTACTGGATACCTTAGTTTGGACCTGAAATGCCAGGCTACAATCGATGGTCATCTGTTGTTCCCACATTCAGAAGATATAACCTTTACGACGAAGACAGAAGATCAATACCGAATTCCCCTCCTGGAAGTTTCGATGATAAACAAAACCAAATTCGCAAGCTCAAACCAAGGGGCAGAGCTTAACAAAATTGTGAAATTGTTGAACGATCCAAAATTTCATACCCATATCCCCGTAGACCTTCCCATAAGGGACATTCATGGAATGTTAAGGGATATTGATATCAGCAATGCACATTCCCACCATTTCCACTGGTTAACAGGGTTAACCGGGACTTTGATAGTAATAGTAAGTGCTATTATCATCTATAAATTGATTTATCCAAGGCTAGTATGCGTGAAACCGCGCCTAGTTAGCAATACTATTACAGACGCCGAAGATGGAGAAATGGAAATGTCTCCCATATCCCCAAAGCCTCAAGAAACGGTAACGGTATTCGCTTGAAGAACACACCCCTGACTAAACATAAATAACCCCTCTAAGTGAAAAGACACTCAAAATTTGTGAAACTAGTTTTTTCTGTTTTTTTTTTTCCTTTTTTTATATATATATGTATACTATTGTTCTATAAGGTATCATGGTAAAAAGATGTTTTCTAAATGCTTATAAAACATATTTTTTAAAAACGTGGGAGTGATGTAATGTTCCACATTACGTATTATTAATTTTTTTTTCTCATTATATAATTGTGTTATATTAGAAATTAAGGTTTGTAAGGTACGGAACAATATAACAAGAAGCGCGTAATCATTATTTTTATGTTTCATATTGTATGGCGTAAGTAGTGTTATAATGACATTAGTCATTGTAAATTTAAATTCGTTGTTGACATTTGATATCTTGGTATATTGTCGAGTCCGAATAATATTTACTGGTTGCTCCTGAAAAGGGCATAATGAGTCACGAAGAATGAGTAAATATTTTTCATGTTGTGTTGTAGATTTAAGGCTCACGTATCTTGGTCCAACATGATTCACTCAAATCAAGGGTCAAGTTTTGTTGTTGTAAAAGTACTATCAGCAACGGGATTTGGGAGATATCGGCTAAGTGGGGAAAATAGGAAAGTTAACGAGACAGTGAAGGTAGATTTTTGAGCGGAGGAGGTCGTAAGGGAAAACGATCGAGAGTTTTGAATATAAAAAAAACCCCCGGAGAGTTACGGGCGGAGTGAATGGTGTTCGGACTAAGAGTAGCTTATTGTAATAAAGTTGGGGATTGTTTGTTTTTATCTGTTATTATATTGGGTTTTTGTTTCATTTTTTGTTGTTTTTCTTTCTTTTAAATATATATATTGGGCATAAACGAACGGCATTTTATGAGTTATTTAAATTACCCTTATCAAAAGTGCAAGTGTAAAGTGGGAAAAGACAGAGTGTGCCGTGAGACCTGACCGAGGATTATTGCCGATCGAATAATAGAGTTGAGGAATCGTCATCAAATCGCAGGTTCGAGGTAAGTGTTGGAAAGAGGGTTGTTGAGCTTATGCATTTTGGTACTCGAGGCAAGCCCCCAAACAAGAATCCACGAGCCCTAGGTTCGGCGAGTTAATTACTTAGGATCATAGTTAAACGGTGTGGACCCGGTAGTCCACTGGTGGCAGCGCGTTTATTTAGTTTAAAATCGAGTGTTGTAAATTAGGGAAACAAATATAGTGAAATATTACACCACGATGGCCATGAACGCCGCCGAGGAAGTATGGGGTATCCTGTTGAAGCTGGGAAATGTGATTTCCATTATAATGCTGGTCTACACTTGCCTCTCTTTTTTTAGCTACATGGCCGGAGTCATAGTCAACTTCTTTACTCTAAAGAAGGTGGCTAACGATCGTCCGCGCCCGCGTTTCTTCTGGTGTGCCAGCCTGTGGCAAGCGTTGGCCAGCCGTTATGCCATCCCTCAATTACGCCCCCCTCCACGGAAGCTCCACCGATGGACGACCCAACAGAGACAAGCAGCCGGATATCCCGGTTGTATCCATCGGTCAGCCAGGACGCTCTGTCCCACGTGGTGGAGATGGGCCCCCTCCTCGCGCCACCCCCAAACCTCAGTTCAGCGCCAGTAGCCGTCCTGCGTCAGGCGATGTGAAGTGCGAGTAACAGACAATAGATTCTTTTAGGGTAAATTAGTATTTAAAGCAATCGACCTAAATTCAACAGAGGACTGAATTCATCTTCAATGTAATTCAGTCTTAAGGGGACGGTAATGTAACAAATCAAGCTAGTTGCGTACCTAGTTCAGTTTTGCTGAGCTAGGTAATTCACGATTAGCAAATGCAACTAGCTACGTCATATCTAGCAACAGTTGCAAAAAAATGGTACATTCCGCATTTAACAAAATGTTGCTAGGTCGGGATTTGTTTGCAATAGCGGCCGTTTGAATTTAGGTCAAAATTGAGTATAAAACCGCGATGTCGCTTGACATCGGGGTCTCAGATCAGAATGCGATTAGCGAGTAGTTTTTTGTCAGTAAGTAACGTAAGCTTTTATTCAGTATCTTTTGTAAATCCATTTTTGTTGTAATATTTGTTATATTTTTATTGTTTGAATTAAATTCTTATTTATTATTTGTACCAATTTAATTCTTTCACGAGCTAATCCTAGTCTGGACATATCTAAGTGTATTAGAAGATTCCACCTAAAACCAACCACCAGGTGAGTATAGAAGAAACATCGCTATACGCATATAGTTAAGAGGGAGCCAAACGCGTGCACGTTCTCTTAAGACGCGCGTTTGTTACATATATATATATATATATATATATATATATATATATATATATATATATATATATATATATATATATATATATATATATATATATATATATATATATATATATATATATATATATATATATATATATATATATATATATATATATTTATATATATATATATATATATATATATATATATATATATATATATATATATATTTATATATATTTATATATATATATATATATATATATATATATATATATATATATATATATATATTTATTTATTTATTTAATCAAATACAAGTAATACATTTTTATTAAGTATAATTATATAATATATAGAATGTAAATGTATATATAATGTAAATATATAAATAATGTAAATCCACATATAATAAATTGTTTCAATGAAAATTAAATTTTATTATAGTTTACCGAAAAATAACAGTCAAATAAACCCTTTATATATCTATCATTATCCACCTTATTATTATTTGTAAAGTTAAACATTTTTAACAAAATCATGTAACGTATAGCCTTTTATTTTAAACAATAGAAATAGTAAACTGTAATGTCCACATACAGACGTAAATAAATCTTGCAATAGAGTCGAATTATAAGTCCAGATATTAGTGTTTCTTCTTATGAAATTCAGATGATGATAATTCTGCGGTGGCCTTCCATACGAATCGAAATATTCTCCGAAACCGTTACGGTCAATATAAACGGCAACCCAGTGTGTTCCGGGTAGGGTGTCGGGATCCGTGTTAATAATTACTGCACATGGATATTTAACTTTGTATGGTAGTTTATTGGCAGCATACACTCCATATTCTTGAACATGACGGAATCGGTTCCTGAGAATCGTCGCAATATATTCCGCATTCATCTTTACAATTAGTATTATACCAGTTTCTTAGAATCAGAACGTTCGAAATAGCACATATCTTGTATTTATGCGTGGATGGTATAACACACTATGTAATAATACATTCGTTATGTGTTTGCAATTTTTCTAATGAGGGGCATTTGAGATCCGCTAAATCACAGATATCGTCACGTTGCAGTATTTGCGCAATAAACTTTTTCTTTTCCAGTCCCTTCCCAAACACGTCTTTTATGTCACGCGTCACAATATCGTGTAATAAAGGTTGAAGATTTGCATATTCAACCCATCCGTTATCCCAGGCCAGACCATGATGTTTAGTTTGCAGCCAGTTATTTGCTGACCGCGTCTCAATATTTAATACGTGTTCCTCGTACGGTGGTTTAAAAAAAAATTATGAAAAAATTCATTATCCAGTGTTATTATTGCTAACTCTTTAACTACGAATTCTTTATTATTTTCGTAGAAACCTTGTATATCTATTATTACACCCATTTCGTTTTAAGGTAGAAATTTAACTAATTAAATTGATTGAAGATGTGGTAGGCACTTGGTGAAACATATGATGAAATTAAAATTAAAATAAAACACTTGGTTAGTTTCACAAAATCGAATTTTTTGAAACTAACCAAGTGTTTTATTTTAATTTTAATTTCAATTTAACTAATGTGAAAGTAAGAAGCTGTTTATATTTATACAATTCGTGTTAACCACCAAAATCCATTACCACATTCCGGTTCTTATCAATCTCGATAAAATTATCAAATTCCGAATAAATAATACAGTTTACAGTTTCTGTAAGAGGGGAAGCAAAGGTAACTTCGAACCGTAACGATCCGTGACGAGTTAAATTCCAGTGCGACATACTATTCGCTGATAGATCCGGAGTTAAATCAAATGCAATTAAACAAAATCCTTCTGGATAGTCTTCTCTATTTATAGAGTTTCCTTCATTTGAAAAATGAATACCGGTCCCTCAGAAAAGTGTATTGTACATTTGAATATATGTTTGTCGAGTCTTAAAACATGGCTGCAACGGTTTAGACGAAATTTGCTGACCATTTACACAAATTGATAAAAAATTCGTATTATAGTGTTGCAAATTGAATGGATTTGATTTATAGTCGCCATTGAATGATGTATTAGCGACAAAACCAAAAACACATCGTTTCGGAAATTGTCCAAGGAATATATTATCCAGAGATTTTCCCTGAACTCCCGCAGGTATAGTAATCGCTTTGCATTCAGCTCTTGTAATAGGGTACTTAGCCGTTGTCATTTCGAGAGTTTTATTGTGTGCTAATAAGACAGTAGGAATAATATTCATACGTCTCACCAGAAGTGTAGCTTCTGTTATTTGAACTTTATAATTGGATGCATCTGATAGCAGATTAAAACCATCCCTTGAGCGTACGAGTCTAACTCGCATTTCTACACCGTTGATTAGAAACTTTTCTTGGTTAAAAATGTCGACATGTAAATGACCTATCGTATCAATATTCCTACTCTTTGCAGCGAATTTGTTACGTTTCTCATACTCTTTAGTAACATCTTCTTTGGCATCCATTTTACCAGCAGAATCAGCATACCATAAGGACGATGTAAGATGGGAGGTTTTAGAATCACGTCCATAGTTGAGAAGTGTTTCAATATATGAACGATACGCGTACGTGTTGTTGGGAGGTGATACCAGTTTCTGATTTAGATAAATATCCACTTGACTGAATAACGAGTGAAGCCAATTATTTATAGGTGCTACATTATCATTTTCATCCAGATCTTCATTAGTGTTCTTCACAATTTTTGCACTTAAATAGAGCATTGTTTGCGATAAATCTATATACTGATCTCCATGACCCGGGATAACAAACTCTATAGGACTATCGTCTGTTAGAGATGATAATGGTTTATAGTTGAGCCACTGTCCATTTTCTATACTAGTTTGAGTCGGAGGCAATGCGAAAATGTCTAATTCTGATTTAACACATTCACACGACTGACAGTGTAAAAACGCCATTTTAATTAAATATATCGCGAGCAGTTTTAAATTTGTTCTTTACACGTCTGTTAGATGGTCGCGAATGTTTACGTTTCACTATTATTCGTTTCTTTTTATATCCAGACCCCGTTAACATAGTATCAATTTTACTCTCTGCTTTGCACTTTAAATTGTTTTTTGCCTCGGATAAACGATTTTTAAGGGCTTCTTTGATTGGTCGCTGCTCATGTAGATCTCCCATAATATTTACACCTGTACTCACTGCTTCTCTACCTACAACTCCTACACTTTTTCTGATCAAAGGCATGATACGTCTAAATAGACCGCTAAAAAAGCTTCCTAAACCGTGACCTCGTTGAAATGATGCTCCTCTATAAACGACTGTACCCAATCCGAATCCTGCTTGATGGTTATAATATGTTTGATATGGACAGGAATGCATTTTAATTGTTTAACCTGCACTGTCTAAAATGAAGTATCACACACAATGTACCCGTTTGAAATGATACAGGATCTCCAGTGTGTGTTCTTATATCAATTTCTGCGCGATCAAATGTGGTTCTCAAGAGAGGAACATAGTGTGGTTTAGTAAATATAACCGATTTATTTGCTCCATATACATAGTCGTTCATATCTACGCGTACGATTCTTATTAAGGGTGCCGCAACATCACCGACAAACTGTGGCTCAATCAGATCACAATAAATGAACAGTTGAGACGGTATTCCAACTAAAACATTAAATTTATTCTGTGCAATAGGTTTATTGACTATGTCTTCATTTGGATCGTATCCTAGCTGCTGCATTAAACGCGACGAAAGTTTGATAGAACATATTGTATTGGGATCATAGAACGCTTGAACTCGCTTCAGGTTTGCAGTATGCGAAAATGTTATTTTATTTCTCTGAAGAATATCACTGTCATTAAGTTCATTCGTGATATCGAAAATCGTAACATAACCCCATTATAGCATTTCACCAGCCTCTTTAACTTCCATATCGACCCGCGCCTTAACACTGCCGTCCGTCTGTGTATTAGCAAATTCGTCATACTTGTCTAATTCTTCAAGTCTTGATACATATATATGGTTCGAGTTTTTGTTAACGGTGTCAAAAGTCGACGGGTATTGAACTTCTGAGACGGCGACCTCCCACTCTCCACTCAATCGGATATTGCTTTGTAACAATGTGTAAAAACTTGTCGCATTTCCTGGAAAATAGTCCATAGAACTATTACTAAGCAGTGTTAAATAAAAATTCTTCATATTTTCTTTAATTCTGATGCTAGTATCTACGAGTTGAATGCTATAACCTTTCCATTTAACAAGTGCCAACTTTCTGACACCTGTACCGCGCGTCTCTATTATTTTAGTTATGTCATTATCATTATTATTTTGTCGAAGTCTTTGTAGAGTCTCGGACGAAATAAGAACCATTTTCTTTGCATGTTCCATTATAATTTTATTTTTTAAATAAACTACTAAGTACTCCTGTGAGGAGAGGAGCTAATAAAAGAGGTAAAAAAGCCCCACCAGATTGTATTAAATTTTTTTTCTACCTTCCCACCCTCTTCCTTTTTGCACGAGCTTACGTAAAGTGTGCTTATGCCGTGATAAACGTAATCGTTGATTTTTATTTATGGAAACTTGACCATGCAAAATATTATACACTATTTCACATAAGCAATGTATCTCTTTCTTATCTGCACTTTTTAACAAGGATACTCGATGAGACGGTTTTAGCTTATGCAATGCTCGCAGATAAGTGGCGTTGTTGATCACTGTTTTAGTCATTTTATGAAATAATCAGTGGTATGCTTATATCGTTGTATTTATACTTTTTAACAGGCAGATAAACATACACTTGATTATCACGTGATACAGTTCTAAAACGGCACCAGTCCGCTGTAGATTGTTTGAGATCGAAAATTAAATAACCATGTGGTTGAGAAGTAGCATCATTATATGCATCTTGAATAAACTTTGTGTTTTCCGGACATACTTGTCGGAATAAATGTTGAATTTGGGCTTTATCACGTGGGTTTTTAAAATAAACAATATAGTTGGCATTAAGTGAAATATCTCTCTGCCCCTTTCCCTGGTGAAACAGATTTTGCGTGAGAAAGAAAACCGACAAATTTTTATGATTGCTTCCCTTCGTGAATATGTCCACAACTTGCCCGTTACTCTCTCTCATTAGATCGTCTATGATAATAAGTTGAGGATTTACTCCGTCAAATGTATCCATATCGGGTAACCCTTGTTGAAAATTTACGTCCGGAATACGGTCATATAACTTTTGCCACGTACCGTAGAACCAAGTAACTTGAGAAAAAACTGTATCACACATATTATGCATTTCTTTAATTTACAACAAAATAAGACTTTCCGCATCCGGATGGCCCCGCAACTATTGTTGAAAAAGGATGTTGAAACTTAGGATGCATAGTAACAAAAACAAATGAGTAATGAGTAATATGTTTAACTGATCCCCTTTATATTACATATAAGTAAGGTAATAATTTTCGCTGTAATGTATTAAACAATTCTCTATCTGTCTCGATTGTCGAGTTTACATAATTCTAAGTGAACCCCTTCACTTTGCATATCTGCACAATCTGCCCCGTCGCCGTACTGAAAACTTTGTATGCATAGTTGTTTGGTCCTCCTGACACGAACTCGGTGATGTAGCTTCCTGGACCGTAACCGCTTAGCTCATCCGTTAAATTTCCTAAGAAATTTCCTACGCATGGTTCATACTGGCCAGGAAGATGCGTATATATTATCGAGTCCGTGTCACAGTAAAGTACGCGTTGATCTAATGCATGTAAATATTCATGCAAACAAAGTCAAGCTTGGGCAGTTGCATAGGCGGCAATAACGACGTTAACAGTTTTTAACTGCTCAGCGGATTCACTCTGGTGTTCCCAGTTGACATAGGCAATCAGTTCTCCAGCAGGGATGATTTGGTTGACGGAAGGATCTGCTAACAGTTGAAATAACTCTTCAGCAGTTGACACGACCGTAGTTTGTGGTCTATTTTCGGCTTGTGCAAATTTTCCTATTTGAAAAAAAATTATATTTCGGTTTTTAAAATTGTATATGTATTTTATTTACCCCAAAATGAATTAAGCATCAACTTGGCGAGCGACCTTTTTCCGGCATTTTTCTTAATTTCGGCACGATCCATCAATTCTTCCTGATGGTTGTACTTCGAAATGTAGACTTCTTTCGTTTCGTCATCGATGCACTCTAGAGGATACCCGGATGCTTCTTGTTTCATTTTGAGGAAGTTATCGATGTACTTGACAAACAGACCGCCTGTATTAGTCTGTTGTCAAACCTCGTCACCTCGTATTGCCATATTTCATGTACAGTTATGATTTTATACCCTAACTGTACAGCACAGTGTACCTCGTCAACAACCCATGTCCCGATGAACTGTCTTTGTGCGATGGTATGGATACACTCACTTCGTACTAAGTCGCCACAGCATGTACGGCATAAGGCAAACATTAATTTATTGTATACTTTACGAGGTAAAACTGGACGAAACAAGTCGGTAGGCGGAAGAATGGTGCATTTTATAAGACCTTCGACCTTGTCTATATTGTTCGCAGGACCTAACACTTCTTGACAATCTGTGCCAACGAGAACTTTCAGATGACCCACTGGAAATTTACCGTATTTACAGACGTACGGATAAAGCGAACATACATCCACATACTTAATTTTTTCATCTCCCTTCACCAGCCTGTAAAGAGATACATTTCCTGTACGCCCTCCGAAAAAAACTTCGCGGGCACGCAGTGGTAAGTAATTAAGCAAGAAGTGGTTATCTAAAACGTTTTTCAAATCTTTATCTAGCTTTAATTTCCGGTTAAATTCACATTCCCAAATAACAACGACATTATAGCCTAGGGTACGCAGCTTAAGTACCATTTCATTTGTTCTTTGGAACCGTGCATTTAAACTTTCTTTAGTAGTTGTATATAAAGAATTATCGCGATTAGTACGGTAACATAGGTCGCAGCCATGCCAAAAACACCCGAAAAATTCTACTTTTAACCCCGTTCCCAGAATAACTTCTTTACCGCGTCCCACATGCTCAATACGTATACCTCGCGCCAACTCCTCGCTAATTAACCACTGCAATGCGACTTTAGAGTGGTTCTCGCTAAGTCTATACCCGTTTCGTGGAATTATGCCAATTGTGTTAGGTTGTAAATATTCACGTCGGAATACGCGATTACACGCTGATGCTATGGTTACCGCCTCTGTAAAGGGGCAAACGTTACAATCGGTAATAAACGTGGTTCTGAACTTTTCGCATGCACGGCGAAGAATATTTACGTTCGAAATACAATATTCGACTATTTCTCTTGCCATACAAAAAACATCATTTTCCGCCTTTTGTTTTTGATACCACCCTAGAAATGCTGCACGTGCATCTACACTCATAGTATCTGCTCCATAAGACTCTATAGAAGGTATAGGGCCTCCATAGAATTCGTTAGCTTTTGTGTTTAAATAGTGAGGGAAATAACCTTTTTTAACGGAATCAGGTAAATCGAAAGCTTTAGAGAGTGATGCTAAAGGCATGGGTAGATAATTGATAGAATCTATGAATCTAATTTTATTATTTATCTCCATAAGTAGGATTTTAGATTCATTTAAAATTAAACGTGGTTTCATATTCATATTTTCTGTTATGTATTTTAATATGAATTGCGCATCAAAGCTCTTAGAATTGTGTGCAATGCATGCAATAGTAGAAAAAGATGTGCGCGGTAGTAAAACGTATTCTATGAAACTAGCAAGCGCATTTTTTTTAAATATATGCTGACGAATGCCGCATACTTTGCACATGATGTTAACATCCGCACTATCGCGGCAACCCGCACATGTTTGCTGCGCGACACAGAGATTCACCTCATGTTCATGGTCTTTACCCAATTCGCGCACTTGACGAGTCTCAAAGTCATAAAAAATAAATAAATCGTTCTTTCCTTCTAGTCTCTTTTTGTCCTTTTTAATATAACACTGGTGTCCTGCCACTTTATAACTATCACATAACACACAAAATGTTTCTCCACATGTATGGATACGATTGTCTGCACTATTATATATTTTAAAGCATTTACTACACATGTGAACTTTTTTACATAGGGATTTTTTGTGACTATCAAAGCATTGTTGTCCACGAAACTTTCTATTACAGGCCGCACAATAACACTAACGGTACCTACATCACACGGGGGTACCCTGCGACATGCGGGACATGTGTTAGCACACCGATGAGCACCAATCAGGTTGTAGAGCTGATGACACGGTTCACAGAAATAACTGCTGGAGAACGCTGCCGTTAAACTTTTAATTACACAGAAATGATTTTGGCTATGTAAAAAATTAAGCCGTGGTAAATCTCCTCCGCGTCGTCCATCGAATAAAACGCTACCTCGTCCATTAAATTCGTACACAACGATATTATATGCAGAATAGTAACGCTGAAACTCATTTATTTCTTCGATAACCGCCCCGCCCATTGGATTGGTTACGCGTGCATTATTTAATAATTCGCGTGCTTTGGATCGTTGTATGTTGTTGCGATCCGCGGAAATTGCCTTAAAATTCGGATCTTTATCCACCCATGCCTGTGCAACCACTAATGCTCGCGCTAGGCATAAGTTATCCGTATTGTTTATTTCTGCAATACCGTATTTACGACGACACAGGTCAGCATATTTCATCCCATGTCCTATCCTACGGTTCCCGTGGCCTATAGGCATCGAAACTCGCGATATGTTTATTTCGAGAGCGCCGTCTGAAAATATTTCAGCATTGCTTTGTAGAATATTACTTATCATGTCCCAGATAACGTCCACATGAAATTGGTCAGCTCGACGATAACTGATCCAGGCCGGTCCATTAGATAAACGTGGAGTATTTAAAGTCATGCCTACAAAATCGTGAGCGGGGGTATCACGAATTATATACTCCACTATGGATGACATGCTATCTTTGAACCACGCAATAGGATTCATGCTTCTAGAAGGATCGATCATCTTTATAATTATCTGACGACCGACGATGTTAAATCTTTTAACCACATTTTCTTGCTCAGAGACAATACGAAAACGTGGTTGACCATTTCCAATTTGCACCGAGGATGCGGGTAGATACTGTGCAGCTGTAAGATGCATAATCGAATTAAAATTTTCTCATAATTCGAACTCATTATCTAATTAAATACTAGTACATACCAGAGGATACAGGCTCGTTCAATACGGTTTCAAAAACAATATCATCATCACTAGACTGAATCGTGGGCTTTAAAGAATCGTTACATATTTTAAATAAAATGTCGTAATCATCTTCATTAAATTTAATTATATCATCGATCGGGTTAACAATCGATTCTGTTTCATTTATCTATAACAAGTCATCACATATATTGTTATATTGTATATTATTATTATTATTATTATTATTGAATTTATTATTATTATTATTAATAACTGTACTCATTATTACCTGTGTAGGACGAGGGGCTGTATCAATTGAAGTTGATTGATCTGCAATTTCTTCTTCTTCTTTATCCAAAGATTGCACCATATCACGCATTTTTTAAACAAACTAGCGTAATCTTCACTCTCTGCTATTTTTACAGCATCATCGAAACTTAAACTCAAATTCACCTTATTTACTTCACTATTGAATGCCATTTTATAACAATGTAAATGCAAGAAGAACTCAAGACATAAACTAAGCAAAAGTATACAAAACACCCTTGTATAAATCAATACCAAATAGTGTAACTAAAATTCCCAAACAGCTTTCTAAATTTCCTTATTACAGGTAACGATGGTAGAAAGGGCTATACACCAGTGGACTCGCATAAGTTACACGTCTTATGAAATCGTATTATAGCATAAATGTATAGTAAAAGTTTTGGATTCAGTAATTCCAAAATATCGTTGTCTAATGAAATATAATATTTCTAAGTACAGTTAAATAGCTAATAGCATGGCCAAATTTATGACGTCAGAATTTTTGATGCTATCTGTTGTTGTTATTAAATTGTTATATTTATTATTTCCGATTTATTTTGCTGTTAACCTTTACTATTTTTTCTTGTACAAAGGCAGACACCATTACATTCATTTCATTTTTACATCACGTGTCACACCAACAATGGTGCCAACTTGGTCAAAAACCAACAATTTCTTAAGTAAGACATAACATCCCGGCCGCCTTGAAAGACTGCTTTCAATACAAAATTTAATACATTAATCTATATCATCTTAATTATTACACATCATGTATAGTATTAACGGGCAAAACACATATCTTCCTAACAGGCCTTTTATATTCACCTCTTGCACTTCGCAGTCACTACGCGCACTATCTGATCTTCTCCCGTGTGGATTTGGGTCACACGTGCTTTAGGCCACTTCAGTGGTGGAGTGTCGTCCACCATCATGATCACTAGATCACCTACCTGGACATTGGGTGACTTTCGCTGCCATTTCTGCCTGACTTGAAGATTGTGCATATATTCCTTCTGCCTACGCTGCCAAAAATGCTGTTTAACCTTGTGTAGATGCTCCCAGCGCGATAAGCGGTTAAATTTAACATTTTGCTGTGAATAATCTACTGGTTCTAAAAGGGAATCTCCTATTAGGAATTGGCGGGGGTTAAGGGTTGTAAGTTGTTCGGATCGGATGATAATGGTGTAAGCGGTCTCGAATTCAACACCGCTTCGATCTGGGTTAGTAGAGTGTAAAATTTTTCAAATGTAAGTAGAAGATCTTGCGTGACCTTCATGAAATGGGTTTTCATTGACTTTACGGCCCCCAAAAGTGTGGACTTCTCGGTGGAATAAAATGCCACTCAATGTTATTCTTTGTAAGTTCTGTCTTGATGGTTTCATCATTTGTAGCTAAGAATTCACTTATTTCACGTAATTTCTTATTTGCACCCACAAAATTCGTGGCGTTGTCCGAAAAGAGTCTGGCACAGATTTCGCGCGTTGCAGTAAACCGCTTCAGGGCTGCCAAAAATGCCTCCGTTGTAAGGTCAGTTACCAACTTCAGGTGCACCGCCTTGGTATTGAAGCAGACAAAAACTGCAATGTAGGCCTTTGTTACCAGTGGCCTGCCTCTTCGTTTACTCTCCTTAAGTTGAATTGGACCTGCGTAGTCTATTCCGATGTCCGTAAATGGACGGTTTGTTCTGTTGATTCTTGCACTTGGCAGGTCACCCATCATATGTTCCTGTGGTCTTGGTTTAAAGCGAAAGCACTGAATACATGTACGCGTTATTTTCCGCACTATTCTTCTTCCTGCCAACGGTCAAAATCTCGTTCTCAGCGAGGCTAACCCTGTTCGCAACCGCAATGTAATAGCCGTAGATGTTCATGTTGTATTATAAGCTGCGTCACATAATGGTTCGAAGGCAACACATAAGGGTGCTTTTGATTGATTGGCAGATTTGAGTGTTTTAATCTTCCTCCCACTCTAATCAAATCGTTTTCGTCTAAAAATGGATTTAAACTGCGTAATTTGCTTTTTTGGCTTATTTCATGTCCTTGTTTAAGACTTATTAACTCCTGACGGAAAGATTCCCCCTGCACGAGCAAAATTATCTGCTGTTGTGCCTTCCTTAACTCGTTACTTGAAAGGTTTCCTAGGGTTCTCTCGTACTTCGCTTGTGAGTTGCGAATAAATCTCATGATAAATGCCATTACTCGTAGAAGCCTTGTATAAGAAGAGTAATTTGTCAACAAATTAAAGGTAGCATGCGTTGTGAGTAAAGCTAATTGTGGTTTGTATTCTTCTTGCGTTTGAAACTCTCGCAGTCTTGCCTGATCTGGCCATTGCTCTTGATTTAACCAACTCGGTCCTCGCCACCATAATTCACTTGTCCGAAGTTCGTCAGCTGGTTTTCCTCTCGATATGATGTCTGTAGGATTTTCGGCGCTATTAACATGTTGCCACTGGCCTTCCGTAGTCAAAGCTTGTATCTCCGCTACTCTGTGTGAAACGAAGGTTTTCAATAGATTAGGTTGTGTTCTAATCCATGCTAGGGCAATTGTGGAGTCTGACCACAAATACACGTTTCTGATTCTGGTGGTTAAAGCTTGTTTCACCGCATCTAGTAATCTTGCTAATATCACTGCTGCGTTCAGCTCTAATCTCGGCAATGTTATTGTTTTTAAAGGTGCTACTCTAGCCTTTGCGCATAATAAGCTAGCAAATACTTGGCCGTCATGATTTTTGCTACCAACATATAAACATGCTCCATAAGCTTCGTTTGATGCGTCGCAAAAGCCATGAAGGTCCACTTGTTGTTCTGCATTTCCCAAATTGACATTTCTTGGAATGCTGATAGTGTTTATATATTCCAATGATTTTGAATAGGTTGTCCATAAGGTATAAATTGATTGCGGCACTGACTCGTCCCAATCCTGCTTTAGTTGCCACAACCTTTCTAGGATGATTTTCGCCGTTATGATTACTGGCCCCAACAGTCCTAGCGGGTTAAATATTGTTGCTATGCGAGATAATATACTTCTTTTTGTTACCATTTTGTCGTTTTGCATCTTGAAGGTGTATTCTATGGTGTCCCCCCTTGAATTCCATAGCAAACCCAATGTTTTAAGTATTTCTTCTTTGTCAATCACAAGCATATCAACATGTAGATGTTGCAAGATGTCTTCATGATTTGACCTCCATTTTCTTAACGCGAATCTTCCCTTTGCTAGTAAATTGCTCAGCTATGTCTGTAGTTCTATGGCTCCTTGCAAGGTGTTTGTGCCAGACAAGACATCATCCATGTAGAAATCCCTTTCCAGAGCGACTTTTGCTAATGGAAACTGGGAACCTTCTTCTTGTGCCAGCTGCCTTAAGGTTCTTGCTGCTAGAAATGGTGCAGAGGATGTTCCATATGTAACCGTATTTAGAGTATAATATTTTAAAGCATCGCACGAATTTTCCCGCCAACAGATCATTTGCAAACGTCGATCTTTTGCTCGTATTAGAATTTGTCTAAACATCATGCAAATATCCGCTGTTATTACATAGTTATGCATTCTAAATCTCATAATGATACTTAATAAATCTTCCTGAATGGTTGGACCGACAAGTAGTTTGTCGTTTAATGATGCTCCAGTGCATGTTTTGAATGAACCATCAAAGACGACTCTTAATTTTGTTGTCAAGCTTTCTTGTTTGATTACTGGATGGTGAGGTAGATAGAACCTGGTTCCTGTTCCCTATTCTTGCTTGTATTCGACTTGCGTCATATGTTGCATTGACTCGTACTTCTGCATGAAGTCGACATATTGTGATTTCAATTCTGGCTCTCGCTCAAGCCTTTTCTCCAAGTGATGGAAACGTACTTACGCGTCCCTTAATGAGTCGCCCAAACTGATGTTTTCTCGTTGCGGTAGACTTATTACGAAACGTCCTTCTCTGGTTCTGCTAACTGTTTTTGTGAACTCTTCTTCGCACCTTGTTTCTTCACTCGAAAGATGTGGCTTGATGTTAACTTCTTCAGTTTGCCAAAACCTTTCTAATTGAATTTCTAATGACGAATTTATCGAATGATATGCGAGTACTTCGCCTTTTCCTTGGGTGTTCGTATGACTGTTTCCTGTCACAACCCAACCTAGCTGAGTTTTCTGCAATATAGGCTGACGTTGTCCTAGCCTAATTTGCCCGATGCATAAGAGGTCCCAGAATATGTCCGCTCCTATTAGTAATTCTATGTCGCTTGAGATATGGAATTCTGGATCAGCCAAAGTAACATTAGCTGGAATGTTAAAATTGGTTCGATTAATCCATCTCTGTGGTAGTGGTTCCGTAATTTTGTTTAATATTAAACAGTCTAAATTTGCCGTATAATTATTAAATCTTGATTTGATTTTAACCTCAACCCCTTTCGTAATGTTTATAAGTCAGTGGTTTATACCATGCACAGGTAAATTGACGATTTGAGTTCGCAGCTCTAACTTGTCTGCTAGTCCTTTCAGGATGAAACTCGTTTGCGACCCGGAGTCTAACAACGCTCTTGCCTTGGGAGTGCGGCCATGTTTGTCGATCACTTGAACTACTGCTGTTGACAAGATGCCCTCGTAATCACCTTGTTATGCAAAATGATTTGTGACTATGTTAGATGATTGCCCTTTCATGCCTGGTTTCTCTTGGTAATTTACAACTGATTGTTGCTCCCTGTCTGAGTGGAGTAATGTGTTATGTCTTTTACTGCATTTTTTGCACGTTGATGTCGACATACATTCACGCGCATAGTGACCAGACCTGAGACAATTGAGACAGACGTAATTCCTTAATCCTTGCCGATCGATCTGCAACAGACATTTTTAATAGTTTTTCGCATTTGAATGTGTAATGCGAGTCGTTGCACACTGCGCAGTTTTGTGCTACCGCTGCCAGTGCTACTCGTCTTTGTGTGATTGCTCGTGTTGCTTCTGGCTTGGTAACCTTCTCCGTCATTTCCAAGATTTGACTTCGCTTGGATAAAAAGGTTATAAGGTCGTCTAGTTTTGGTTTTCGATGTCCCAACCCCTCTCCTATCTCGCCCTCCCAATCTCGTCTTGTTCTTGCATCTAGTTTTGTAGCCAGCAAATGAATTAAGATGGTATCCAACTGCTCCACCGGTTCTTTCAACGCTTGTAAGGTCCGCATATGCATTTTAAAATTATCTATTGTTTGTCTTATGTTGCTGTGTGTTTCTTTCATCATGACTGGTATGTCGAATAATGCCTTCATGTGTGTATGTATGATGATTCTCTCATTTTGATACCTGTCTTGTCGTATCGTATAGTTTTCGTGTGTTGTTTCCAACGCACTCAACAATTGTAGTGCATCTCCTTCTAGAATGCTTCTTAGATAACGAAATCTTTCGATATTTGTCAACGATTCGTTGCTGTGAATAGCTGACATAAATGAATCCTTGAATAGTAACCATTGCGTGTAATCACCGTTGAATTTTGGTAGCGTCAACACTGGTAATTGCACCTTATGACTTGTGTTGGTTACTGTCGTACTTGTTCTTGGTTTCGTACTAATGACACTGTTTAGCTCGCTTTGCTGTATGATGTCTCGTACCTTTGCTACGACTTCATAATATGTATCTTCAAACCCGTTTCTGACCTCATCTGCTTCTGGTGTAACATTGATATCTAATTCTTCGATCTTTGATTGAATTTCGTCGAATTTTTGCCATAATTCCTCCGCCTTTTCTAATCTTAATTTCAATTGAGGCAAACTGCCGTCTACCGTGTCGAAACCGTCAGCGTACGTACGAAACTTTGATAGTGCTGTCTTGATGCCCTTGCGCTTATTCTTTAATTGTTGTTCTTCCATTGTAGGATAAAGAGAATGGGAAAATTAGAGATTCACTTACCAGTTTTCACTTGCTTTGATTGTTGAACGTAAATCAGTTGCTGATGACGTCTCCTGGTTGTTCTTCAAGATAGTGTAGCGCACTGGTGATACTGGATACCCCGCTAAACACGTGCTTTTAGAACTCGTTGGTCTCTTGCCTTTTCTTCCTAGGATTGCGTAGCGCGCTTGTAATTTGCATACCCCGCTAAACACGTGCCTTTGGAACAAAGCTGCTTCTCGATCTTGGTTTACTTTTATATTACTGACACTGAACTGTGCACGTATTCAGTAATACTTCCGGTTCGAAGGACCAAAATATGTTGTTGTTATTAAATTGTTATATTTATTATTTCCGATTTATTTTGCTGTTAAACTTTACTATTTTTTTTTGTACAAAGGCAGACGCCATTACATTCATTTTATTTTTACATCACGTGTCACACCAACAATGGTGCCAACCTGGTCAAAAACTAACAATTTCTTAAGTAAGACATAACACTATCTTTTATGGAATTTATAAGCGCACGTAATACTTTCTTTAAAATATAATAATAATAATAACAAGACATACAAAATCAGTTATATAAGTAAAAATGCTTAATTTATTTATTTATATTGTTACAAACTCGAATAGTAAATATGTAAAGACGTTATACCTGATGTCACTTATTTATAATCTCTTAATCTTTTCTAGTTTACTCATACAGATAACGAACCCATATCATCGTTCGTAATCCATTAGGGTTACTTTCATTCGTTTAAGATTTTAAATACAATATACTAACATAAAATTACATTTTAGTTAGATAATTCATATTTTGAATAAATGTTTTGAGTTTCAATCACTTTCTCTTACACTGTTTGATATATACAATGATATCCTTAGGCTATACAACTAATATAGGGACTTTCTATTTACAGTCATACACATAAGAATGTTGGAAAATTTATGACGTCAGAAATTTAGAAAATTTTCAGCATATTTTCTGATGGAATGTCAAGGTCAGTCTGGCGCCAATCGCTAATGACTCTCGCCGAAACCGGCTTAATCACTACTAATAAGTACATGTATTATTACACCGATGATTACCTATTTGATTGTATGGTTTGCGGCATACCTCACAAAAATAACTAGACGAGAAAGCTGACGTCAAACTTTTTATCGTCGGTAAAAATGAGTTCCGCTGTGTAGAATATTCAAGCGGGGTAAATGACTCCCTTGTTTACCTCGAACATGACTGAGCCGCGACCTCCAAATTCATACACCACTATATCATAACCGGTGAAATAACGTTGAAATTGTTCGATTTCAAATATACCGGCACACGTTAGAGGAATGTTCACACATGCATTTATAAGTAACTCGCGGGCTTTCGTACCCTATATCCCGTTATAGTCTGTAGCAATTTCTTTTAAATTTGTCTCTTTATTAACCCATGCTTCTGCTACAATCAAAGCTCGTGCTAAGCAGATATTATCGGTGTTATTTATCTGTACAATATCGTGTTTACGACGACATAATTCAGCGTATGTAAACCCATATCCATTTAGACTTCCACGGCCTACAGGCATGAACAATGGTGTCAACACAATATGGAATTCACCGTCTGCGAAAATATTAGCATTACTCTGCAATATGCGACTAATCATGTCCTATACTACACCAACGTGCATCTGATCGGCACGTCTGAAACTTATCTTAACTGCCTTGTTCTCACGATGCAATATAATTTCTATTTCATGAAATAAAATTACAAGACATAAACTTGCTCGGATATGGTGTTGTTCACATGGACAAAAATGGTTAATATTTTAAATAACGAAATCTTTTTGAAAATGGCGGATAAAGAATCTGTCAAAACTGTTTTAAGTGTGATCGCTCTATGAGCGATTATTTAGAAGACAAATAAAATGAAACGTAAGTTTGGTCACATATTAAAACGTGATGATGGTGATGGCAAGGTGTATTAGCTATGTTAGAAAATAAATTGAAGTCAAGTGACGCCAAGTTTTTCAAAGGCATTTTTATGAACTTTTACCTATATACAATTGCTCCTTTGATTAGTTGAATAAAGAGATAGTTGAATTAAGAGAAGGCTTTCCTCTCTCAACCAATAAGCCTATGTACAAATTTATAGGAAATTTAATATATCATATAAATGATTAATATTTCTTTCCAAATTAATGTTTACCCTCTTTTTATTTTTTGATATCGACTTCATAATTTTTAGCCACCTACAATTTCTTTTGTAGAAATTACATTAGCAAAATAGTTTGGGGTGAACTTTCTATTTGAGATGTTTTTCAATAGTACAATAATAGACATTCTAAGTATACGTTGCTATTATATTGTCGTTTGCTAATTGACACAGCTTTGTTAGTTCAATATAGTATATTCTTGAATAATTTAGATAGATTACCTAGTATAACTAAATAAGGAAAATATATAGGATAGAGGGCTTTGTCAATAACAACATTGTAATTTAATTTAAGCACGCAATTGTTTTATTTTATAAATTCACAAATTCAATTAGTAATGCATCCTTCGCGTTACCACATGGTTTTGCTCCAGTATGAATAATCGCCATTTTATCACTTTTTTTTATCCATGTTTTCTACCTCCTCATCTGTAAGTTTGGAATATCGACGGGGTAGATAAACGACTGCTTCGTCCATCTCTAGCACAATTTTCCATCCAAACTTTGTAGATACGGCTTTAACGTTGTATATCTCGTGTGTAATATTTAAACCTAATTCGGTGATGTTTTTAATTGATTTAAAATCATTTAGGCTTCCAGCTAGATTGAAATGTTCCACATGTTCTAAAATACATTAACAACAGATTCAGATACGTGTATTCCATATTTTAAATATATGTAATAAGACAAACACAATAAAACTATCAGATTGTAAATTGAAACCCGTGGTTTAAAAATACGTGATTAAATAATAATAATAACATTAGTTATAGCAAATTTGTAAGATCGATTATTAAATATAGTCTCGCAAGTTATGTTCTAATAATAATATTTACTTACTTGTATTGCAGGAGGTAGTTGCAGTATAGATGTTAATGTCACTCTGATATATTTATATAAGTAACGTCTTTTATATAGATCTTCCCCTATATCAGAAAGTTATGACGTCATGGAAATATAGCTAATAATATTTAAAATTACTATTTTGTTTTGTTTTTGTACAGGCAGATGTTGGACTCTACACGTATAAAACTTAGCTTGAGATATTCGTTTATTTACATTAAATATATGCAAAGTTTTAAATGGAACAACAATTTTACAAGACGTTCAAAATAATGATAATAATATATGAATTAGACACAGGTAAGTAAGTGTATAGCTAGTCTACCTGTGATTGGCTAATTATAATACTATAACACGTGGCCGTCGGTATTATTTCTTATTACTGGACGGCGCATACTCTAACTGCCCGGCGGTTGGTGTCACAAATCATTGGATTGTCAAATCGTATAGTCATTCTGCCCGAATGCAAATTTTAAGAAATCTGTATTTTAGAAGGTAGATTCACAAAGGCAAAAAAAATTTTTTTTAGATATTTTATTTAAATGTCTATATAAAAATATAAATGGATAAATATAAAGGTATAAATGGAAAAATATAGAAGTTAAATGGATAAATATAAAAGTATAAAACAATAGCGGAAACCATTAGCAGCAACACAAAACGACACTTTTTCCATCGTGATCAACTTTAAACTAAATTATATTTTCCCTATTGATACATTGTTACCTGTAATACTAATTTTAGAAAATTAAAGGAAATTTCGCAGAGAAGTACCAATTTCAAATCTTCCTGTTTAATACGTACTTCTCGTAAAACTAGGCAATTTAAGAGGGTTAGTGAACCTTTTTCTTATACCGATGGTTCGGGCAAAATGAAAGGTCAAAAAAGGTTCAAAACCTACCGCCGGGCAATTTGAGTATGCGCCTACTGGACTTATTGGGAATAGATACGGATTTATGATCGGTATATGGGTTCGTAATTATTAACGTGTTTTCAGAACACTATAAATATATTTAAACGGAATAAGGAAAGATGGTAAACTTGAGATAAACAATTGGTAGCGTACAAATATATCGCACATCCAGTTCAATACCGACATAACTGCAAATTTTTATTTTTTTATTTTCTGGTTTTATTTCAGTTTAACCATGACGAACCTTGAAATGAAATACTGTCACGTCCGGGTTAGGCAATAGGGCGTCAGAGTCATGTCCGGCCCGTGCCACGCAAATGACCTAAATAATAGGCGCAATGGCCAAATACTGCCTGATTGCGGCTTAACAAAGCGGCACGTGCATACTTATCCAGCAAACCCTGGTCCAAACCAAGGTTTCCTCCATACACCACAAAACCAATGGCCGGGATAACGACAGGCTATATAAACTATGAGGAAGAGACAATCGGGACAGTCTCTCGTATTCTTACTTAGACGACGTTATAAACCTATATACAAACCAACGCTCGATTCAGTGTTAATCATGTGTTCTTTCAATGTAATGCTGTAAGTACCTTTTATTTAATAAAACACCAAACTAAAACGTATAAATGTATAATTGTGTTATGAATTAGTAAACACCTTTCACATCCTCTCGTGCTTGACTCCTGATATGATATAAACCCTGCAGGAGTTACAGTCTTGGTTGGTACCTCAATTCAGTTAATAAAATCACGTCACAGCCAACCCCCAGCTCGTGACAATACAGCCCACATGTGATAAAGTTTTTAAAAAATCCATATTTGCAGATATGGCTCTATGATATCCAACCTAGCATACATTGCTATATAGCCACAACTAAACACACGGCGGTAAATCAAAAAATAAAAATTTGCAGTTATGGCGGTATTGAACTGGATGTGCGATATGAAATGGCTTAACGGTAACTTACATGATCATTTCACTGATTTTATACAGAACTTAAAGAACGCAATACGTGCGTACAGCTTAAATGGTTCAAAAGTAAGAGAGCGTTTTTAGGCGCTTCGTTAGTTTTTATAGAGAAGGGTAGTTTTCCCCCTCTGTACAATAATATGAAAATATTGTGTTGCACCGGCCAGTTGTTGGACAGCGCGCAAAAACCCCAAAAACTCTACCGAGAAATTACATACAACTCCTAAAACCTAACTTTCTTCAGGCAGGTAAAGAGTTCTTTGTGCGCCGTCGACACAATGACCAGTGCAACGTTCGTATTACAAAACTTGGTCGAATAGTAATTCTCCGAACTCGGAAATACTATCCGTTATCGACGTAATACTGCGCGAAAACGATTGTCTGCTGGCCCGACTGCTACAATACCTTTAATCCTTTTGAATTTTCAATACAAAATATATATTTGTATACATCGTTCTATGATTATACTCATTTTGTATTCTTGCAGTATTTACGTACAATATAAATAGTCTCATACATAAATAAATAGATGACCGTTACTTAAGTTAGAATATTCAGCGATATTTATTTAATGCGGAAAATTATATAGTGACGTCATGGACCATACATTCCTTCGAACAGAGCTTTACCCTTTATTTTCTAAAAATTACCTTCAATTAATTTGGGAAATTCCATAGTAACGTCATTAATTGAAATCATACTTTCTATTTTGGCGCCAGGGGAACTTTCACGCTGGCGACAAAGTCCCCCCACCTACTACTGTTATAGAATGTAATGGGTTTCTGCCTCCCAAATTTTAAAAAATAGAAATGTATGTACATATGTAAAAATCGAAGAAATGAAATGTGAATGTAACAAAGTGTCTTGTTCAATTAACTAGTTACCGAGGCACGATGTTACAAAAGCAGTTTTAAAATTTCCCGCGTAAGGTAGAGCCAGTTAGGACCACTAGACTGATCAATCATACAATGCTGCAGTTACCGACAAAGTTTTGTTGCAGAGGGCTTCATAAACGTCAAGTTTCAAGCATATTTGTGTATTTAACTATCAGAAGAAAATCTGATTGTCGCCGTTTAAAGTTGCCTATGACCACTATGCAACATTGCAAGAGGTCAGTGTTTGATCCTTTAGCTAATAGTATGCTAGTTTGTTCTATCAATGCTCAAAATAGTAACAATTTGTTTCATGTATAATAATCGGACAAAAATGGAAATCGTAACAGTTGGGGTACGTGATACGTTGTTACAATTCTCTAGGGGCACGTTGATACAATACTCCATATGCTAAAAAACTTGGTTTATCCCAAATTTATTAATTTCACTTACAGAAATTATGTATCCAGTGCGGCCCATATTGATTATTCGTCGAATGATCTTGTTTATGTTGAGGGGGTAGCCTAGTTCTCAGGTTTCAAAATATCGATTTTATTTATGGCATGAAATTAATGCTATAAGTATTTAGAACGTGTGATCGAAACGGTTTTTATATTATTTAAGTTGTTATATTTATATAGATGACTAGTGTTGCCGCCGAGACCAGTCTCGACGAGATTTTCGTCAGTCTCGTCTCGATATTTTCTAAAAATATATAGTCTCGTCTCGGTCTCGACGAAGAAAGTCTCAATCTCGACGAGACTCTCGATTGTTTGACCTTGAATATATAGCACGTGATTGGCTATGGTTTTGTTCGTACTAATATGCGTTTGCATACGTTTCATAGCACTAAACAAAGGAATACTCATATAAAATAATATAATGTATAAGTTTAGTGATAACTATGTACTAATCATTTAAGATATAATAATGGATACAAAGCAAAGTGAAGTTAAGGGCGTACATAACTTTTTCGGGTTAGAATTTTACGTTTTTTTTCCTTTTCGAAAAGTAGATATTGTCAGAAATGTTCAGTCAAAACTTGAATTAAAAAGTCGAACAACTGACGAAGTTATGACGACGCACAGTGGTTCCCTGGCTAAAAACCGGCGTTTTAATGTAATGCAAAACTTTAAACGCTTATATCTCGAAACTATGTTTTCAAATCGTATCCCCAAGATTTCTCAGGATCTACTAAACCAATTTGCTTTATTCTTTCTTTCTGCTGAAGCTTATTATATTTAGGAGTCTTTGTCGAGAGGATTTTGTTTTATTTTGAAAGATATAGTATTTTTACTTTCTTATACGCAGTATAAGTAAGTATTGTAATCATGAAAAATTTCGATCTCGAGATTTCAACGGAAATATACATTTTGACCTTCCCTGAATCGATTCCAACTATTTTTGGAATGACGTCTGTGTGTATGTTCTCTACAGCCTAAACGGTTGAAGCTAAAATTATGCAACTTTAAACTTAAGATTTGCATATGCCTGGGATGTGCACCTCCTATTTTTGAAAAAAATATTCAAACCGGAAGTGCCTGTTTACTCTAGTCAGTTTTGGCAGTTTCTGCAATTACTCAAATATGGTTAGAGTTACAGAAAAATGTTATAAACAAAAATTAAAGGTATTCATATTTAGCACAACTTTTGTTTAAATTTTTTTTCCAAAATGAGTACTGGTTTCAAAATAAATGTCTGCCTTTTATATATATTTTTACATAAATCGTATCATCTGCGCCTGTCAATTGTTTAACAGAATAGATGTAAATAATTTGTAGTTTGACATTTAATATATATTCTAAGAAATATATTTAGTGTAAAAGCGATCTAAAGGTTTGAACAAATATTATAAATTAGAAAAATTATGTAACTACGATGTGGTTTAACCCATATGCGTATAAGAAAGTTCGGTGCATGACACTGCAGATGTTTTGACTTGTAAAGACGAATTTCTTACCCCAAAATTGATGTTAAAAATGAAAAAGGCCGCCATTTTGTTAATAATCAAAATTTCAAAAATCGGGCTCGACAAGGACTAGTTTTAAGGGATACGGAATCAGGACCTCCGCGCTATTCGCCATTTTGCCGCAATTTAGTGCTTTTTTTTTTCTTGAAAAATTGTGATTTTTAACGTTGTATACACCTTTGTTATGGTAAAAAAATAAAATTCGCAAGTGTATCAATAAAGCAGAAAAAAATTAACAAAATAGTGCTATTTTTTTACTTTCAAAACCTATGTACTCCCTTAATATAGGACCAGACAATGATAATATGTTTGTACAGTACGCGCCACTGCACATTTGACATTGTGCAGTATCTATCAGCTCTTTGAAAAAGTATATGTATTTATAGGTACTTTTTATTATCAGAGTGATAGTGTCTAGTATGGTTTTAAAGTTAATTATATATATCGAACAATAAAATGAAAAAATTTCTGATTAATAATACTATTCAGACGGGTAGTGGTAGTGTACCCGGGTACAATATTTCGGATTTAATTTAAATATTTATCGTTTAGCGGATCTGCAGAAACACGATTATAACGTTGAAAAGCGAAAGTTCGTTTGTGTACACGTGATAAACGTTAAATAAATAAATAAATATATAAAACAATATCTTAAGAAATGAATAAAATCTTATCAATACCTATCTTAATAATAATCAGTTGTTAGTACCTCACCATTTTTTTTTTGGCTTTGTATATATATATATATATATATATATATATATATATATATATATATATATATATATATATTATATTTCGAGACGAGACCGCGATCTTGGCCTCGTCAGGCAAACCGAGACCGAGACGAGACCGATTACTGATCTCGCCGAGACTCTCGACAATACCTATGAGAATTTTAAAATATTGTTATTGATGTTGTAGGTTTGTTATTGTGAATTTATGATTTTATTATATATATATATATATATATATATATATATATATATATATATACATATATATATATATATATATATATATATATATATATATATATATATATATATATATATATATATATATATATATATATATAATTAAATCATAAATTCACAATAACAAACCTACAACATCAATAACAATATTTTAAAATTCTCATAGGTATTGTCGAGAGTCTCGGCGAGACCAGTAATCGGTCTCGTCTCGGTCTTGGTTTGCCTGACGAGGCCAAGATCACGGTCTCGTCTCGAAATACGAGACGAGACGAGACGAGACCGAGACCAGTCTCGGTCTCGGCGGCATCACTATAGATGACTCTATCAGCCAAATTAACATATGCCCGGCTTTGTGTAAACAGGTGCTTCGTGTATCGCTCTGTTTATTTAGTTGATTTTTTTTGTGTAAAATATCTACGAAACGACCTTTCGATCTCAAAGAGATAAAGATTGACAATCTTCCAAAGGAGAAGTAAAATACGGCTGCCAAATTAGTATGAAATGGGTAGTGAGTTTGAGTATACCACCTCGTCATCGAAACTCATTTTCTCGAAACAATTTTCAATATTTTTAAAGGGCATTCCTAACAACGGAAACTATGATCGCCTATCAACTGTCGCACCAAATTTTGGATTTGTTTATTTTAAAAAAATTATCAACATTTTTATACAGAAATTAGTGGTGAAAAGTAATTTTTTTCTAAACGCCTTTATGTTGTTGATTTCCTAAAAATAAATCCGGTACGAGAATTGATAGCCATACCTTTATTCTTCAATCGGCAAACACGCGAGCCAGCAGGCCACCTTTTTTTTAAGAATCATCTCGCGACGCCATCTTGCGACCATGCCGTGCATCAAAAACAATCTCTAAATATGCTTTTTTGTTCTTCAAATAAAATATAAGAAAGTGCTTCGCACCTCATTTCAAAATATTAATGCCCGTTTGAACTGTGCGCGTTAAAAAATTACTAATTTTTAGCTTCGCAGAACTAGGCTACCCCCTTAAGTCAAGATTGTTGTAAAATTAGCCGATTTTATAAGATTAAAGTATATTTCTTTTAATACTTCATCCCGGACAAAATTTATAGAGGTACCTAAGAATGAGGCAGAATGAGTGTCCGTCGTTTCGCCAATATGAAGCGGAATACTAGAAGGAGTATAATTTGATATTTATATTTGGTAAATCGCAAGTTGATAGTCATGGTGTATAAGACCACATAAAACTATCACGCATTCTGTCCAGTTCTTTTTTATTATTATTTAGGTTTTAATTATATAAATTGAAGTTATTGTTTTTCGAAGTTCATAGATTGTTTTATATTTCTTAATTTTCCTGTGTTGACCTTATTATACAAATGCTATGCTTATTAAGGCCAGCACATCAATATCCAATTTTAATTTTTGTAAAATTTGTTACCGTCAATGTAATACAAAACAATTAATTATTTTGCGTACTATTGCTCCTATTAATGAATTACACCAAGCTATACAGTATTTGTTTCTAAGGCAATAGATATAAAAATTATTATACCATATCCATGTATCTTATAATACATACATAGCTTTTATAAATTATAAAAACATATATATACGAATAGGGCTTATAATGCACTTTCAAATTGTAGAGGCATTTTCAGTTGTATAAAAAAAGAAACTCATTTAAAGAATGAGTAATTTACAATACACAGATAGAATATAGAAACTAAATTATTGCAATTATAATGAATGATAATGATTGTCTATTGGCCATACCTCACTTCTTCTGTATTATAGTACGCTTGCGTCGAGTTAAAAATCTAAATGCAATCTATTCTAATTAAATGGACAAGCTAACAAAGATAATCTAATTACACTAATTAAATAAATTAAATATAAAAAATAGCAATTGGTTAAATGGAAAACTAGGCGGAGCACCCGCCAGAATGCCCTGCCCATTATCGCATCATTGACGTCCTTATTTCGTTGAGTGTAGCCACGCCTTGTTTGTTACACTTGTGATGCCATTTATCTCAACACAAGACTGGATGTTTCTAATATTCATCGAACAGACAGAATCCAGTAATCATTGATGTCGCAAACGTGTTTAGTCGTTGTTTTCAAAGTTTAGTGAATTAATAAAATAAATACCAGTTTCCGTGGATTCAGATTTTATTTGATACCGTATAAATATTTATAACAACTAAAATATTGTTTGTGAACATGTCGGATTACAGTGTAATGCCTGTGTCAGATTCGCCGTGTACCTCTGAGGGTTCAAATAGTTTTTACGAATATCATCATTATTGTTCGCCAATTTTTACAGCAAATCCATTGATATTTCGTAATGAAAATCATTCATCATTTCATATGCATCAAGGTAAAATAAACAATTCGTTATATAGTAGGTTTTAGCTGTGTTAATATTAGCAACAACATGTGAGACCAACAAGAGATTGATAAACATAATTTTATATATTTTATAGGAAAAAAAATTGAAGAATCTTCTTTAGTTTCTTTTTAAATGACAGTTGGTCGAATTGCATAAAATGTTTTTTATTGGATCAATGAGACACAAATAATACAAAATTATTGTTTATTTTGACATTAGTACAGCTTCAACACATTTTTGCAGCGCTATGTATAAAATTTAAATAAATGTAATAAAATATTATATATATAACTTTAAGGATACATTTTTACCAAAGGAACGTAACTAAGTAAATAAAACTCCTTATGTTCTTTAAATTTATAACAAATGCTATATTTGTTGACCTATTGTATTTTAACATGTATACCTATCGCTTGAAATATGTATGGTAATATATTTGGGACACCAAAATCTACTATAAAACTAGAAGTCAAACACATATTTATATATAAATTCGTATATATGTACGTATATGATAACAAATATTTAGGTAAATGTAGTTGATCAAAATATGTTTTGATGATCAGGCATGACAACACCATAAAAGTCAATTATTAAATATTTTTTTAACCATTTGTCATAGGTGTGAATATTTTTTGTTGTTACATTGATTTTAACAATGTTTAGTTGTCATTAATGAACAAGTAATTTAATATAATTCACCAAAATCAAACATCAGTAGAAGGAAATATAAATTGTAGTCTCACACTCTGAATGGTTTGGCTTTTGGATAGATACAAATAAATTATTATTATTCAAAAGTACAAATAGTTTTAATATTATTAAAATATTCTTAAGGTACAGTTGTGATATGAAGAGAAACACAATGTAAACGTAGAGAACATATTCGTAAATTTAAATAAAACATTTGAAAAACCTACAAACTTATACTAAAGTTGGAAATAATAAAAATAATCACTTATAAATCTTTAATTCAATTATTTATTTGTTTAACTCGTTTGACCACGTCGCCATAATAGAGAACGTTTAATTTGAAATAATATTTTAATACTTTTGTTTTAAATTTGAAACTATGACCATTTACTAGATGCAGATGTAGGCATTACATAACTAACTGATAGAAATGGCGATGATTATATTGAATGCAGTATAATCTTTGCCTTAATTTATATATTTATCAGTATTGTTACATAGAAATTAAATATTAATACTATTACCGTAAAAATATAGGTTCACCTTCATTGCAGGTTCAAATTTTACAACAAGCAATAATTTTAATTTGAATATGGAATTTTTATATTTTTAAACAATAAAATATGAAAACCAATCTACAGTTAATAAAAGTCGAATTCAACAGATTAAATAAAATACTGGGATCAGGCACTAAATGGGCAATTTAACCGTAGAAGTATATATTTTTCTTATTTACTCTGAATTATATACATACGTGAATATTTTACTGACACATTGTCAATAAGAAAAAATCAAGATGAGCATATGGCAACGTAGTTCACTTGCTTCAAGCGCTTAGGCGGAGAGTGCAAGCCCTCGAGTATAAACATCGATACATACGAGAGTTCAAATCATGGCAGTGCTTTTAAATTATATCTTCACATACATTAAAATTGTCCAAAAAATGTATTGTTTTAGTCAGTAATATCCAAAAATAATTCATCAATTAAAGCATGATAGTAACTCATTTTGTTTATATTTAATTCAACCCAACGCAGCAGTTTTCATAAATTTGCTATTACTCTTACATATAATTTATAATGTTACATTGTTTAAAATTCAAAATGCTCTTTACAACGAATTATAAGCGCTCTAACATTGTAATTGAATTGATCAATGCAGGAATATTATCGCCAAATACTGTTTTATGACAGGTTACATCTCCTCACAATTCTGCATACATTTTTTTTCAGGTTATTGCACCACTGCCACGAACAAAAACCATGAATCTATAGCCAAAATTGTTTTATTTTGTTCATTTACATACAGTGAGCACAAAAAGTATTCGTACAGGTCAAGTTTTCATAATAAAACTACATTTAAAGAAAAACTATTGAAGATAGATCAAAAATAAAAATATGTGGAGTTATATGGAGTCATATGTTTATTTAATTTATGAAAACTATTCATCAAAAATTATATTAATGTGGAAATAAAAATTAAAAACCAATATCACTATCCAAATTAACGCGCAAAAAGTATTCGTACATGTAACAAATTGTTATAATATTTTCAATTTTACACAAATAACCTATATTTTTTTGGATATCTATTGGCTCTAATAATAGTTAGGAGTCTGTTTGGTATTAAATTTACCAAATACCTTTAAAAATATTCATGGTGCTCAATTTTCAAATAGTTTTTATTAGAAATTAGCCGTTTTCTTATTTAGTCCATAAATGCTCATTTTTATTAATGTCTGATCATTTGGAAGGCATTTTCGATAGCTTGGTGTATTAAAAAGGATACACAATCTGGAGTACCAAGCGCTATGTTTTGGATCATTGTCTTGCATGAATATGACATTTCTCTTGGCTTCCATTTTCTCCATGCTAAGAAGGAAATATTCTTTTAAGATGATGATATAGACTATATAATCCATAATTCCAGCAATTGGGTGTAGTTTTCCAATACCAGGAACACTCATACATCCCCATACAAGTACATGTCCGCCACCGTGTTTTACTACACGAAGTAAGCTTATTTTGTCAAATTCTGTTTGTGTTTTTCTCCCTAAGTGCCCCTACCATCCGAACCAAAATTATTGTTTTTTGAGTCATCAGGATATATAACTTTATTCCAAAACTCAATTTTCCATTAATGATGTCTTTAAAACGTCAATCGTTTCATTCAATTATCTTCGTAATCTCAATATTTTCTTCGAGCAGATCGACCATGATACCCAGTATATCCTAATACATTTCGGATAGTACACGGACACAAAGATATTTCAGTGGTAATTTACAGTTCTTCAGTAAATTTTGGTGCAATAAATTATGAAATTTCTTTAATTTTCCTTACAGTTTTCCGACGATCAAGGCAACTGACTCTGGTGAGCGGGCCACTTCTGTCTTTATATTTCGATGTTTTAGTTTAACGAAAGCTATTAATTCTATTTTACACCGTGGAATACGGTCTATGTATGATACTCGAAATCTTTCTCAATGAAAAGCACTAATTATGCAATGAAATAATAAATTTTCTTTCAGTTTAACTAGTTTCTTTGCTTTTACTTTTTATAATGCACAGATAATTGGTATATGACATTGGTTTATTTAAAATTTCATATATGTTCGGGGGAGGTCCCATGTTATTGTTATTCATGCCATTCGGCGAAAGTGTATTAAATAACTGATGCTGAAACAAAAAACTAAAGTGTACGAATACTTTTTGCGCGCTAATTTGACGTGTGTCATCGGTTTTTATTTTTTATTGGCTCTATAATTTAATTTTTGTTGATTAATTTATGTATAAATATTGAATGTGTTTATCCATGATACTCTACATATTTTTATATTTTAGTTACCTTCAAGTGTTTCCTGTAAAAGTAGTTTCTTTGTAAAAATTTTAACTGTACGAATACTTATTGCGCTCACTGTATTTACATATTATTTAAATAATTTAAATTTTCCAAGGAATAAGGAAAAGTGAGAGTTGAAATGTCTGCAATATTGCATATTGTAGCAGAGTCGTCTTACCTAGAAGGTCTTACCTAGAGTGACTAAATATATAAGAGTGGGCGATCGCTTACCAGCCTGTGATTAGTCACCGCCATTAATTTACTGTTCAAACGAAATGCATTGCGTTATATGGAGCGCGCGGCTCATATTTTCTTATACTCTTTAAATGTAAAGGACCAAATAAGATAATTGCATCCTGTATTTCTTATGTTGTTCCTGAAAGAAATCTGCGTATATTATTCCGCGACAGCATGTGTCCATCTATTATAGAAACATTTATAGTAATTTCCAAACATTTCGCGGGCTAATATAACAATTTATGCTATAGACTAGCAAGTATATTTACTGTTACATTTCGTGAAGCTCTTAAAATAAATTCTTATCATTATGCTTAACACATTTCTATATACTCACTGTTTGTTTTATTCCGCGTATTTATATTTATAGAAAAAATCATATAAAATTCCAATCGTTTCGCGGGTAAATAACAATAATAATTCTTTTTTATAGTGTAACATTTTTCTATAAAATAATTTTGTTTCTACACATAAAGTCGTTACCATGTCATACATTTATTTTCAATAATTAGGATTACTACTGTACATTGATACACCGAGAGAAATGTATTGTATAATATACAATAATTATTGTATAGTATTACAATTTTGAATTGTACTCGATTCATAATGTGGAGTTGTAAACTATACAATATCCGTGTTGTAAACTTTACAATATTATATTGTTGATTTAATACTATTGTTATTGTATAAATGAAAATGCTCATATTGTATTTGTATAATATTTTTATTGTAAAATTATATTAGGTTAGGTATTATATATAAGTTTGTAAAAAATTACAAATTTGCTTAAATTCAAACTCAAGTTGAAGAGCAAAGAATATTTGGAAACAGAGATCGAATGCTTGTAAAGGATAATTTAATTTATATTTATGGTCATCTCCAGGCATGAAGTTGTTTCTTACGATCTTCTAATGTTTGAGTTATTTCTGCTGGATTCTAAAAATAAATGTTTTTACATTTAAAAATAATAGTGTTATTATAACATACCAATGTACATATATCCCTTTGGTTGTGAATGTATTTAAATATTCTGTCAACGTTAATGTTTTCATTAAGTTTTTTAGATTATTTATTGTCAAATTCCAATATTGCAATACTTTATTTATTCAAATTAAGATTTTAAGAATGATAAGCAACCATCAATTTCTGTTTCTTCGTCACTGCAAATGTTTTCTTTATTTTCAGATAAACACTCTACAAATACAAAATTATTAAATACGTACTTCTAGTTCACTTGCACTCTACTTCACAAATGAAATGAAACTCTCCCGTAGCCGTTGTTGAAATCTTTGCAAAATATATTCTTCTTCTAATTTGACATTCGCCGATGACCCAAACGATCCCCCATAAAATAAACACCAACATATTTCAAATCGTAAAACCCTCGGGTTGTCTCCAATAAACATCAACGTACCGACGATGTACTATTATTTACTCAATCAAAATCGATATCTTAAATTCGAGCAACAATTTTATAGTTAATACACTAACTTTCAAAAACTGGTATCAATTCTGCCAAATGCCATGATTCCAATTGCGTTTTTGTTGGGTCATCTGCCATTTTGCACAATTATAATATATAACCTAAGTTTTTAAATTAAAATGTAGATATAGCGAATAGTTCACTTACACTTTACTCAGACTTTACTTGACGTTCCCCATAGTCCGTTTGTACAAGAACGACTTGCAAATGTGATACATTGTATGACATAAAACAAGAGGCTTACAAAAATTATTGTACACAGTATATGTGATGTATTGTATTATTTACAATAAAGAATTGTTGGTCCATTTTATAATAAAATATTATTGTATTATTTACAATAAAAAATTGGTGGTCCATTTCACCATTAAATATTGTAAAATTATTATTGTAATTTTTTTTTTATTGTAGGATATACAATTTTTATTGTTTACCATACAATAAATGATTTAACAACATTTTTATAGTGAATTATACAAAATGATTTTGTAAATGATACAAAATGTGTTGTATAGTTCAACATATTTTTTGTACGCTGTACAACGCATGAGCTTACAACATATTCTTACAATACATTTCTCTTCGTGTACATAAGCATTATTATAAAATGTTTCTTTTAAGCAAATCTTAAAAAATACCAATACATGCAAATTCATAGCAAAAATAATTGTTAATTACCTGTAAATCGTTAGGACTTACATATATATTTTTTCTATAAATGATAAAAATATACTCCCGCAAAAAAAAGCACGCCGTAAATATTTAGAAATGTGATAAGCATAATGAAAAGTATTTATTTTAAGAGCTTCATGAAATGTAACAGTAAATATACTTGCTAGTCTATATTAGCCCGCGAAATGTTTGGAAATTAATATAAATGTTTCTATAATAGATAGATATATGCTGTCGCGGAATAAAATACGTAAAATATATTCAGAAATAACGTAAAAAATACGGGGTGCAATTATCTTATCTAGTCCTTTGGATTGAAAGAGAATGAGGAAAAATGAGCCGCGCGCTCCATATAACACAATGCATTACGTTTGAACATTTAGCAAATTAATGGCGGCGACCAATCACAGGCGGGGAACCTACGCTCCATTCTTTAGACTCTTTTATATCTAGTCACTCTAAGGCGGCGGGCAGACTGGTCGAGCATTTTTCAAACAGATGTACTGCAACGGCGAATGGCGCACTGAGCCACCGTTTACTGTCGAGTACCATCGTGTGTTTTGATTTTCAGTTTGGTTTGAATTTTTCTCGACGCTCGGTGCTATCGCACATGCGCATTTGCCCGTAAACAAATAACATTTATTTTTTCGTTCTAAAATAATGTATTTGGGTGAAATCTATCAATATTTGTAACTTCAAATTTGTTACATATTTATTTACTAAATGTTAATGTATTTTGTGAATAATTATATTCTAATTATGGTAAAAACATCTTTATATTTAGATAAAATTTGTTTTAGTAGGCATAATAATAAGTTTTAGTACTGATTACTTCTTAATGTTATATAGAATTCAACACGCGACGGATCCCGGGTTGAAGTGAAATTGTTTTAACAAGTCATTACGTAATAGCGAATAGACAGATTTATAAAAATTATTAAAGGTTTGTCATATCAGCGAGAAATTTACTCGACAGTAATCGATCGACCAATGTGACCAATGTCACAAATTTTCAAACGACACGACTCGACGCTACACGACACGATACCACTCGATCAGTCTGCCCGCCGCACAGTGGTTCCAAATGACGTGGTGGTCATAATATGAAGATGCTAGTGGATTTGATTGAAACTTTGTGTATAGCCTGCTTTAAAGAAAGTAATGAAAACTAATTATAAAAAACTGACAAACAAAATGGCGGTTCCAATATGGCGGACAAAACGTTCAAAATTGCCATCTTTTCGTGAAAATTGTTATATTGGCTATTTTGCGTACACTGATGTAAAGAATTAACTAAAAATAAAAAATAGAGGATCCAATATGGCGGACAAAAAGTTCAAAATTGCCATATTTCCATGAAAATTTTGTATATTGGCTTTTTTGTTGTCACTAAGAATTTAGGAATTGTAATGAAAAATGTACAAAAACAAAATCTGCTATTTCACAGATTTATTTTGGCTTTAACGTACATGATTTTGTAGATTAGTAGGGTAAAACGACCAGTTTTGGCACAGTTAAGAAAATTCTCTACTCTTTTGAGGATTAAAAAAAATATGGATAATATATTTATATAATAATTGAAAATTTTTAAAGTTTAAGTGTTTTATAAAGTTAAAAAAAAAAATTAAATTGTTTATTGATGTTTTAGGTAATTTTGTTCACAATTTATAATTCGATGTTAAAATGCCAGTTTTTAGACGGTGGTTGCCTTTTAGCGCACAGTCCTTTCTAGTAATAGCACGGCAAATATAGTTATAAATTAATATATTTTAGCTTGGATTTCCTAAAATTTAGGTATATATTTATAAAAAAACACTTGCAGTAGCTTTATTTTATAAATTTTTAAATTATAGAGGTAGGTACTATACCTATCTAAAGCTAAATTTAATATTTATAAAGTTCTAAATTATAAATGTAGACAACAATATTATTCTTTATCTATAATGCAAATGATATTTTAATTAAATAATAATTTTTAATCGAAATATTAAAATTACTTATAAATAGGTATATTACATCAAAATTTTTAATACTTTTCTTGAATTAAAATTTTGTGAACAATGAAAAATTGAAATCTTTTCTAGTTTTATTTTTTTAGATAAGAATACTTTTCATCTTGTAATTTCAGATAAAAGTATTTTTTCAAGTGTACCGGGTGGGGCAAAACAACCTCCCTAGTTTTGCAAGTGAATTAAAGAAAAAGGAGTCGAGATACAAAAAATTTATTTCAATAAAATAAAGTAGTTACATGGCCAGTTTTATCTTATGTAGTTTTAAAAATCATATCGGCCAAGTGTTGTCCTTCATTGTCTACACACTGCTGCAAGCGACTTTTGAAGTTTTGCATAACCCTTTCAAGCATTTCTTCAGGTATACGGCGAATTTCCGTGCGAATTGTCTCCTCTCAGGGGGAACATTTCATTCAAAACCAGCATTGATGCCCGCGGTGTGTGGGCTGTGGCTTCCCCCCCGTCCTGCTAAAACCAGACATTCTCGAGACCAAGTTCTTTAAGAGCAGGGGCAACAAAATTCTGGAGCATGTTCATATAGCGCCCAGAATTGACGGTAACTGCCCAATTTCTTTCCTGTAGTAAAAGTAAGGCCCGATAATCCCTATTCGGGAAACTGCGCACCAAACTGTGACACGATCACTATGCAGAGGCTTCTCGTGGATCACCCTCGGATTGTTTTCGCACTTCTGCTAGCTTCACAATTCTCTGTTGAAACTAGGGAGGTTGTTTTGCCCCACCTGTATAAGAGGTTTTGGTTCTAATTCTTGATTTTTCACATTTCTTTTTACCCTTTTTATTAACGGTGTCATTGTTTTTACCAGTTTTCACTAAAATAAAAATAACTTATTCAAATGAATACAAAAATAAATTAAAGGGGTTATGTTTTCGATTTTTACTTTTTATGAGATAAACAATAAAGTTTCAGTATAGGTATAATGTAAATAATATACTATGTAAACTGATACATACTTTTTAAAGGTGCAGATAAAATTCGTTTTGATATAAAATATGTATAAACTTTAACAAACTCGCTTGCTTAGGTACCGTTCCACATATAGCAGCGGTGCCAATATAAAAGCGCTGTAAGCATAAAGTGCTTTTATAATTGGCGCGCTCTTCAAATTTCATACTAATTAAAGAACACGTGTTTTTAATATTAAAAAATAAAAAAAAGTCAATATTCAACATTTGAAATGTTTCGATGAACTATTCATTTAGTTTATTTAACCAGGTACATATTAAAAAAATACGTTTTTCTAGTAAATATGATTGTAATTGCTTAAGCTATGGTAACCGTAAACTAACTAGAAATGGCTGTGAAAAGTACAATTTTGATATCGCTAAACAATATTCGTTTTTTTTTTAATTAATAATTTTAAAATGGACGTTCTAAAGGTTTTTTCTTGTTTAAAACTATATATAAATATTTAAATCGTTGTTATACCTACGCATTTGCACAGTTTTAAACGTATAAAACCAAGTTTTTGATACCTGTGCCATTACTAGCGATGTGCCGAAACTGGTCGTTTTACCCTATTCATAGTCTGACGAATGTGCAGATTCGTCGTCGCTGCTCTCTATTTCCGAGCTCGGCGCTTTTAACATCTCCACAGCTTCAACGTGTAACGCTTTCAGCTGTTTCAACGGCAATTTTCGGAGGCTCGATATTACAGGGTCTGAAGCTACCAAAAGCCTCTGACATACATCCTGCATGTTTTTGACACGACTAGATGTTTACATTTAAATTAAGTCCATCAGACCATGTAATTGTAATTATAACGTAATTATTCGATTATCATTATGATTTTATACATGTGTTATTATTAAATGTTACTATTTTATTTAAAATTATAATAACTTTAACTGAAAAGTTACACGAATTTTAATGTTAAATATTCATATGTCATTTACAGCAGTTAAGGAACTTTTGTACATAAAATTCAATTTTAAAAAGATGGGTAAGTCTGGGAAGCTAATTTCACGAGGATATGATTATAAATTGGTTACACAATAAGGGGCAAGTGGTCCGAGCGTGGGATCTCGTGGGACTTTTTACTTATGAACATTGCAACATTAACTTTGAAATCTGGCACATAGAAAAATCCTTAGTTGACTCGTCACGTTAGTTAAATAATTAACAAAATTAATTGGTAACATCTTATATGTTTAAGAAGTACTTACTTTCTTGGAGAGCATCCATTTCGATCGAATCCAAATCATTGTCGCAGGTATAAACTTGTTCTGGATCTCGGTCTCGCGTCACTCCTACTCGCCATGGCGCTCGAGTTACAATGGGGGCCCAGAGCGCCCTATGCACATTTGACCATTATTATTAGTGGTTTGCAATAGGCCAGGTACCAACCTACATAACCAAAGTCTAAAAAGTACCTAAATCAAACATTCATTTTTGGGTATTTTGGCCAGCTTTTCGGCATTTGGAACCACTGTGTGGCGCTCGAGTTACAATGGGGGCCCAGAGCGCCCTATGCTCATTTGACCATTATTATTAGTGGTTTGCAATAGGCCAGGTACCAACCTACATAACCAAAGTCTAAAAAGTCCCTAAATCAAACATTCATTTTTGGGTATTTTGGCCAGCTTTTCGGCATTTGGAACCACTGTGCGCCGCCTAATAGCGACAACTCGTCGATTGCCCACACTCTTTTATATCTAGTAACTCTAGGTCTTACCAAGATGTAAGTAATATTTAAATTGAGATAACGATGCCAGTTTGTGTTTAGGTTCAATTACTAAGAAAGTAAAATACATAATAGCAATTTATTTTAGTATTATTGTAAATTGTAAACACATATAAACATTTACTATTGACGTCTAAAATTACGAAATTAGGTGTAGTCATTTTCACAGTAACCTTTAAATTATAACATAGGCCATGAAGTACAATGATTACAAATTTGAGAATTTAGCATTCTTCAAAAACGTTACGAGTAATGGAACGACGCTAGTAATAGAACAGGTATGAAAAACTTGGTTGTATACGTTTAAAATTGTACAAATGCGTAGGTATAACAAAGATTTAAATATATAGTTTTAAACAAGAAACAACGTTTTTCATGTCCTTTTTAATATTATTAATTTTAAAAAAACGAATATTGTTTAGCGATATTAAAATTGTACTTTTCACTGCAATATTTAGTTAGTTTACGGTTACTATAGCTTAAGCAATTACAATCATATTTACTAGAAAAACGTATTTTTTTATATTTACCTGGTTGAATAAACTAAATGAATATTTTATCGAAACATTTCAAAAGTTTAATATTGACTTTTTTTTAATTCTAAAAACACGTGTTCTAGTATTGCACTAAAAGTTTGAAGAGCGCGCTAAGAATAGAAAAATATGCGTACAGCGTTCTTCTATTGAGCACCCGCTGCTATAAATAGAACAGTGAGCAAGCGATGTTAGAATATTAATGTTTTTACATATTTTTTATATCAAGAACAAATTTTAACTACAGATAAATAATTCTTTAAAAAGTATGTATCAGTTTATATATTATTTACATTATACGTACACTGAAATTTTATTGTTTATCTCATAAAAAATGAAAATCGAAAACCTCTTTAATTTATTTTTGTATTCATTTGAATAAATTATTTTTATTTAAAACTGGTAAAAAAAATGACACCGTTAATAAAAAGGGTAAAAAGAAGTGTGAAAAATCAAGAATTAGAACCAAAACC
The DNA here is from genome assembly GCA_944738965.1 of Nebria brevicollis. Lineage (NCBI taxonomy): Eukaryota > Metazoa > Arthropoda > Insecta > Coleoptera > Carabidae > Nebria > Nebria brevicollis. The sequence goes on from OX122899.1 coordinate 9,621,505, forward strand.
TCTTATACACTTGAAAAAATACTTTTATCTGAACAACAAAAAATTACAAGATGAAAAGTATTCTTATCTAAAAAAATAAAACAAGAAAAGATTTACATTTTTCATTGTTTATAAAATTTTAATGCAAGAAAAGTATTAAAAATTTTGAAGTAATACCTATTTATAAGTAATTTTAATATTTCGATTAAAATTTATTTTTTAAATAAATTATCATTTGCATTATAGATAAAGAATAATATTGTTGTCTACATTTATAATTTAGAACTTTATAAGTAGTAAATTTAGCTTTATATAGGTATAGGTAGTACCTCTATAATTTAAAAATTTAGAAAATAAAGCTACTTCAAGTGTTTTTTATAAATAAATACCTAAATTTTAGGAAATCCAAGCTAAAATATATAAATTTATAAACTATATTAAATAAAAAATAAATTTATAATAGAACTTATTTATTTATTGATTTACCTAGTTCATTTAACAAAAATATAATTTGCCGTTCTATTACTAGAAAGGACTGATCTACTAAAGGCAGCCACCGTTCTATTACTGGTATTTTAACATCAAATTATAAATTGTGAACAAAATTACCTAAAACATCAATAAACAATTTAATTTTATTTAACTTTAAAAAACTATAAATTAAAAAAAAAAATTTTTTATAAATATATTAATTATATTTTTTTTAATCCTCAAAAAAGTAGAGAATTTTCTTAACTGTTTTATTACTGGTCTATTTACCCTACTAGATCCCATATTTAAAAGAAACATTTCCTATTATCTATTCTGCGAAGATACCGAAAATTAGACAAACCTCTAATTATATTATCTTACGTTATATTTCATGAAAAAAATTGGTAGACCAAAATTTATATTTGAAATTTTCAAGTTATAATAGAAATTTCATAAATCGTATTTGAAAATTTCAGTGAAACTTATAAAATGTTACCTATAAAATCCAGTGAAATATTTTAATCTAAACTAGCTTCATGTGTTAGACTTTTTAACAAAAAAGTCATGTTATTACGCAATATCAAAATTTAGAAATCAAACGTTAGGTTTTTAAATTTGTTGAAATTGTAAAGAAAAATTTAAATATTATGTACATTAATAGTGCAATTATAGGTATATCACTAGTTTTGTAGTTTTTATTATTTAAAAATATTATTAAAATCATGTACTGTAAGCAAAATTTACATTTTTATATATCCATACATATTAAAGTTGAATATCAAATATATCTGAATGTAATACCAGTCGTCATTTTTAAAATTGGGATTTGTTCCTTATAATTAAAACAAAATTTTAAATTTATAAATTACTTGCTATAAAATTTCATATTTTTCATATCAAGTGAAATAATTAAAATTCGCAACACTAATATTTGCATTGAAATTTTTACACGTTTTGTTAATATTGCATGAATTTGTACATAGTATTTTAATTAAATCTGAGCTGTCATTTGTTAGGTATTTATGTTAATGTAAGAGGGTGACTGAGGTGGTCACTTCTCCTCTTATATATTCGGGTTCTTGCCAAATAGACGTTTAGGGTAAGGATGAGAAAGAGGTGGTCACTAGACTACCACGGTGTCGATATAGCGTAGCTGGTTTATATTAAATGTCCATGATACAATGCGGTGGAACAACTACTTGTCGTTGTCCACATAGAGTTCTTATATAGTCGGTCAAACTGCTGACATAACAATATGCGATATATTGTTATTTATACATTGCAGTAGTAACTTCACGGAAGGTGATGTTACTATGCTGTCTCAGCATATTAGCATTTGTAGTGCTTACATTCCACCCCCCTTTAAAAATTTGCTACCCTTGGGAGCACAATTTACTCACAATTTCGCGATACAATTTTGCTGGACTATATATGAACCCCTTACAGTGTTTTATTTTCCTTAATTTACTCATTCTAATCCACCTGATACTGGAGTGGGCACTTGATGTAGATTGTCCCGTTACTTTTCCCTATTGATTGGCGGGTGACCATATCCAGGGCTGCTCTGTTACCGACCCTCTACTTCGGGTATGGATTCTACTAGGAGACAAGTTTTGAGGAGCGAGTGTATGGCTTTCTTCTACTTCTAACTGCCTGTGCATTGCTTCTAATACTACCGTGGTTGGTGCTTTTCTTTTCTCGATTTAAGTTGAGCTCTCCATTCCTATTTCCTCTTCCTGAACCTCTTCGATAACTGCTTTAAATGGTTTGAGCCTATTCACATGTACTACCATATTCCTTTTCCCAGTTTCCTCAACAATTCTGTAATTCACTGCACTCAGTTTTTCTTTTATTCGGTACGGCCCTTTCCACGGTTTTACTAATTTTTTTGATGTCCCTGCTAGTTGTATTTTGGTCAGATCATGAAAATATACTCGGTCTCCTATTTAAAAATTTGTTTGTTCGGCTTTTTTATTAAATTGCTTGTTTCGCTGTTCAGTTGTTTCCTTCAATTTTGATTTTACTCGTTCAAACACAATTCGCATTCTTTCTCTTACTTCGGCCGCATAGTTGTCATCATAATCGTATCTTAACGTTCTTGGCCGTGATATGCCATCGTAGGGCATCTCCATATCTCTGCCATGCATAATAAAAAATGGTGTCTCCCCTGTCGATTTGTGTACGGCTGATCTATATGCTATGAGAACATATGGTAACCATTCATCCCAATCGGTTTGGTCTCGGCTTATGAAATGAGACAACATATCTTTAAATACTCTATGGCTTCTTTCGATCACTCCATTTGTTTGAGGGCGGTATGCTGTTGTTTGCATTTTCTCAACGTTGAATAATTTGCACACTTCTTTCATAGTATTCGAGATAAAATTTTTCCCTTGATCCGTTAAAAGCTGCCTTGGTGCTCCGTGTCTGGCAATAATCTCTTGTGCAAATATCCTTGCTATCGTTTCTGCTGTTTGGTCTGGGATCGCAAATGCTTCTGGATACTTGGAAAAATGGTCTTGGAACGTCAAGATGTATTTGTTCCCTTTCCTGGATGTGACTAATGGACCTACAATATCCATTGACGTCCTTTGAAATGGCGCAGTTATTTCTTGGAACACTTGCAGTGGGGCTGGTTTTAGGTTTGATGGTGTCTTCCTCTCATTGCATGAATGACATTTATCACAATATTCTTTTATCTCCGTGTTCATATTCTTCCACCAAAATTTGTCTTTAATTCTTTTTAGTGTTTTCTCGTGTGCCTGATGGCCTGCATACGGCAGATTGTGATAGTCGTGTATCACTTGGAACGACATCTCTTTGGGTATGACTAACTTTTGATTTCTCTCTTCTCCTGTTTTTTCTATAAATTTTATACCTTCTCCGTCTTGGAAGTAGCCTTCTTTTGATGTCAGTTTCCTGATTTCTTCGTCGTTTTCTTGCAGCTTTTTAATTTTATCTCTATCCCAGATCGGTAAATATATATTATCTGTGTTTGACACTGAATTAATTGGTATTCGTGACAGCACATCTGCGTTTATATGTTTCTTTCCAGGTTTGTGCAATACCTCGTATTCGAATTCGCTCAGAAGTAGAGCCCATCTCATCAGACGCGAGTTTGGATCTTTTAGAGACATTAACCATTTCAGTGGTTTATGATCGGTTATTATGGTAAATTTTCGTCCGTACAGATAGCAGCGATAGTGCTTCACACCCCAAATTATAGCTAGACACTCTCTTTCTGATGTGTCGTAGTATGTTTCCGCTTTGTTCAATTGCCTGCTTGCAAATGCAATTGGTCTTTCGTATCCGTTCTGCTTCTGGCTGAGAATTGCACTAGCTGCTAATCCACTTGCGTCTGTTGACAAGATGAATTCTTTATTAAAGTCTGGGTGCGCTAGTAGTGATTCTGTGCATAATGCTTCTCGTAATGTTTCAAACGCTTCTTGGCAATCTTTGGTCCATGTAAATTCTTCATCCTTCTTTGTTAATTGAGTTAATGGGACTGCGGTTTTAGCAAATCTTGTTATGAATCTCCGATAGAAGCCTACTAGTCCTAGGAATGCCCTTATTTCTTTCACAGATTTCGGTGTTGGATAGTTTCTGATTGTAGAAATTTTTTTGGTTCCGGCTTAATTCCGTGTTGACTTATCACATGTCCTAAGTACTTCGTTTCACTTTTTAGGAATTTACATTTATTCGGTTGTAATTTTAGATTTGCTTTTCGCAGACGGTCGAAAACTTTAGTCAATCTTGCAATGTGATCTGCTGTGCCTTCTCCGTTAAATATAATCACATCATCCAGGTATACTAAACATCTTTCTCCGGTTAATACTGCCAGTACACTATTCATTAATCTTTGGAATGTGCTTGGTGCGTTTGCTAGTCCAAACGCCATTTTCGTAAACTGGTAGTGTTGACCTCCGGTGGTGAATGCCGTTTTTTCCTTGTCGTTTTCTTCTAATTCTACTTGCCAGTAACCTGACGCTAAGTCCAGCGTCGTAAATCAATTCGCGTTTCCCAGTTGGTCGAGCGTTTCCTGCATGTTTGCTACTGGGAAGTGATCTTTTTTTGTTACTTCATTCAGGCCTCTGAAGTCTATGCAAACCCTTATCTCGTTTTCTCCCTTTTCCGATTTTTTTGGTACGATTATTACTGGTGAGGACCATAGAGAATCCGATGGCTCGATTACCCCTTCTTCTAATATTTTTGCTAATTCCTTCTGCAATAGTTCTTTTTGGCTGAATGGGACCCTATATGCCGTTTTCGCTATTGGTGGTACTTCTTTCGTTATTATTTTATGTTTTACTTTATGCGTGCACCCCAGTTTTGTACCTTTTAGTAGAAAAATATCCTTGTACTCCTCTAGTATGCTTATCATTTGCTTTTTTGTATTTTCATCTAGATGTTCTAAATCGAAATGGTCTTCCAGTTTGTGTGGTTCGCTTTTCTGCATGCTATCCCATTGTATTCCAATGTTATTATCTTCTTCACCCTTCGTCGGTTTAGCCCAATTACAATTACATATATTGTGTATTATATCAAATTGGTTCCTTGTATCCTCTGGCACTTCTCGTCTTTCCGTGTTTCTATTTTCCTGGCGTGCAATCTTCATTATACGTTCTTTGATACGTTGCAGCTCCATTCTTTTAACTTGTACTTCATCCTGTTTTCTTGAAACTCTTGCCTGACTGTATTTCGATTAAATTAGCTAAACATTCTACTTCCTTGGTCTCCATTTCTCTTAGCGTCTTGTCTACGAATTCTGTTAGATTTTGCTTATTTTCTGTCTTATTCTCGAATATTTCTGCCCTTCCAATTACAGTTCTTTTCGGAATTGTCACAGTGGTGTTTGTTATGTTTATTAATCGAATAGGTATCACCTTCTCGCTCTTGGTTAATACCCTGGCTGTCATTAGGCCGTATATGTTTTTTTCTTCTGGTTCGATTAATAATTCTTTTCCTGGTTTGTAAAGTTTTTGGGTAGCGTGGCATACATATTCACTTCTTAGCGGAATTTTTGTTTCTTCTTTTACCCTGACCTTATTTTCTGCTGCTACTGTTAATTCTTTGTGCATTTCGTGACCTGTATCAACGTTGTTTTTATATTCTGTCTGCGTTGCTATTTCTGTAGTAACCTTGCTGATGTTACATTTCACGTCCGTGTTTATGTTCGCTATGCTGTGCTCAGCAAAAAATTTTATTAACGTATTTCCAAGCGTGATGCAATTTGTTTGGCAATTTATTTTTGCTTTGAATTGTTTCAAAAAATCTCGGCCGAGTAGTCCATCTGCTTCCAATGCCAGTTCGTTAGGACAAATTACGCAGTCAAATGAAAAATTGCTATTGTTTCTTTTAAAATGTACCATTGTACGTTAACTCTTCCCCCGATATTGAAGTTAATGTGCCTATACATTGTCTTTTTACCCGATGTTTTTCTACGTATACTAGTGAGATGGCTGATCTTGTATCAATCAACAGCGTCAATGGTCTGTTATTTACTTCTAGAATCAAGAGATTTGCAATTTCCTTTGGTCGTATTCCGTTTATATTTGGTACTATTATTCTCCTCCCGTATGTGAATCTGTTGACCCCTCGCGTTGGTACCCGGACGAAAGGCTTTAGGTGTTTTAAATTACATCTGTTTCCTTGACTCCTGTAATATGCATTACTTTGCTTATGGTACTGATTTACGCCTGTATTCAAAACCCTTGCGTGACACCCTACTGCTATGTGTCCTGATTTACCGCAGCGAAAACAGTTCTGATTGTACCTACAATTTTTCTGTATGTGGCCCCTCCTTTTGCATTTAAAACATTGTATTTCTCTTCTGCCCTGATTTCAGTATCTTGATGTTTGTATATTCGTGGTTGGAGATTTGGTTCTTCTGACGGCATTGATATCTAAGGATTCCGTCGCTTCTGCCATTAGTGTTCGCTCCTCTCTTTCTGCAATTTCCACGGCACCTTCGAATGTCAAACTTGCAGTTACTTCCATTATTGTTCTGGTGTATATTCTGATGTGTGGGAGCAATCCTGATTTAAATTGTGTCAATACTAAATTTGAAGATACTATTTCTGGTGCATTGCTGTTTGGTTCCATTATTTGAGACTTCAAGTCCTTTCTCAGCTCTTCTTTGTACTTCCGTAACTTGTCAGCAAATTCTCGTACTGTTTCGTCTCCCGCCTGTGTACATTGTACTATTAGCCGGTAGATTTGACCCGGTAATCTTGGTGGTTCAAATCTCATTAATACTACCTTTTTTATATCTTTGTACCTTACGTTCTCTTTTTGTAGGTCCAGCCGTTGTGATATGAAATCATAGGCTTCTCCTCCTATGCGTAATAGCAATATTGCTACGGTTTGCTGTTCTGACCAACCTTCTAACTTTGCTCGGAATTCAAGTTTCTCGAAATATTTGCTCGTATCTTTCCCTGTGAGTTGCTCCACTGTGTTAGCTACATTGCCGTATGTCATTCTTGGACCTCCTAGTGTTACCGTACTCTCTCCAGTACCTCCCATTCTATTTGTTGTTTCTTACCCAGTCGCGATCAGCCCAGATAACTGGCTGATCTTTATTCGGCACAAAAATCCGTGAACCGCTGCCACCAATGTAAGAGGGTGACTGGGGTGGTCACTTCTCCTCTTATATACTCGGGTTCTTGCCAAATAGACGTTTAGGGTAAGGATGAGAAAGGGGTGGTCACTAGACTACCACGGTGTCGATATAGCGTAGTTGGTTTATATTAAATGTCCATGATACAATGCGGTGGAACAACTACTTGTCGTTGTCCACATAGAGTTCTTATATAGTCGGTCAAACTGCTGACATAACAATATGCGATATATTGTTATTTATACATTGCAGTAGTAACTTCACGGAAGGTGATGTTACTATGCTGTCTCAGCATATTAGTATTTGTAAAGCTTACATTAAGCGTTTGATTATTTAAAAAAAATATAAATAAGAGAATGCGCAACAGGCCGAACCATTGAAATTGTTAAAAATGTTTCACCACACAAAGCTTTTGTAGCCATTTCTTAAAGTCTTAATAAAATTACAATAGATTCTATATCAATCCAGTCCAATTTTGAAATTTCTAAATTAGTAGCTACTCTATTTTGTGTTAAAGCCCCATCACTTAAGGGGTTAGGTGCACTCAGAATTTTCAAACAAACGGATTTTTCAAAAATGTCACCTTTCGAAAGTAACTAATTACATTTTTCATACGATTATTACTTTTCGAGAAAAAAAAATCCAAAAAACACCTAAAAATTACGACTATGAGAGCAGCTAACTCCTTAATACAGATGTAATCGTTGGTCTTTGTTCCACTACCCTGTCTAACATGTAATACGTGGAATTCCAACGGGTTCGACAAGATTGAATCTATCTTTGTTTTTGAATTTGAAGTAATTCTTGTTTTTTTTTCTAAATTATTTGATACTAAAGCAGAATGCTTAAAATGACCAACTACCTGACTACATTTACTTATCAAATCATCAATTATATTCATTTTTAACCCCTTATTAATAGATAGTTGATGTGTGTGCGCAAAGCAAAATACATTCACACCAATATCAGAATGAAAATTGACAGTATTTGTCATATTTAGTGATGCCGCCGAGACCGAGACTGGTCTCGGTCTCGTCTCGTCTCGTATTTCGAGACGAGACCGTGATTTTGGTCTCGTCAGGCAAACCGAGACCGAGACGAGACCGATTACTGGTCTCGCCGAGACTCTCACCGAGACTCTCGACAAAACCTATGATAATTTTAAAATATTGTTATTGATGTTTTAGGTTTGTTATTGTGAATTCATGATTTTATTATATATACATATATCATTATTGTCTATAAAAATTAAAACTCCATGAATAATACTATATTTATTTACATTAGATGTATCGTAAAATTAATTAAGAAAAAAACAATGTGCATATATTTATATTAGCAAACTAAGCTATCAGTTTTGATCTCTGCTCATATTACAATTAATTTATTATTTTTTATATATTATGCTACAAAGCCAAAAAAATAGCTGAGGTACTAAAAACTGATTATTATTAAGATAGGCATTGATAAGATTTTATTCATTTCGTAAAGTATTGTTTTATATATTTATTTATTTAACGTTTATCACATGTGTACAAACGAATTTTCGCTTTTCAACGTTATAATCGTATTTCTGCAGATCCGCTAAACGATAAATATTTAAATTAAATCCGAAATATTGTAGCCGGGTACACTACCACTACCCGTCTCAATAGTATTATTAATCAGAAATTTTTTCATTTTATTGTTCGATATATATATAATTAACTTTAACCACACTAGAGACTACCACTCTGATAATAAAAAGTACCTATAAATACATAGGGTAAAACGACCAGTAGTGGCACAGTTAAGAAAATTCTCTACTTTTTTGAGGATTAAAAAAAATGTGGTTAATATATTTATATAATAATTGAAAATTTTTAAAAAGTTTAAGTGTTTTATAAAGTAAAATAAAAAAATTAAATTGTTTATTGATGTTTTAGGTAATTTTGTTCACAATTTATAATTTGATGTTAAAATTCCAGTAATGGCACGGTGGCTGCCTTTAAGAGCACAGTCCTTTCTAGTAGTAGCACGGCAAATATAGTTATAAATTTATATATTTTAGCTTGGATTTCCTAAAATTTAGGTATATATTTATAAAAAAACACTTGCAGTAGCTTTATTTTATAAATTTTTAAATTATACAGGTAGGTACTATACCTATCTAAAGCTAAATTTAATATTTATAAAGTTCTAAATTATAAATGTAGACAACAATATTATTCTTTATCTATAATGCAAATGATATTTTAATTAAATAATAATTTTTAATCGAAATATTAAAATTACTTATAAATAGGTATATTACATCAAAATTTTTAATACTATTCTTGCATTAAAATTTTGTGAACAATGAAAAATTGAAATCTTTTCTAGTTTTATTTTTTTAGATAAGAATACTTTTCATCTTGTAATTTCAGATAAAAGTATTTTTTCAAGTGTACCGGGTGGGGCAAAACAACCTCCCTAGTTTTGCAAGTGAATTAAAGAAAAAGGAGTCGAGATACAAAAAATGTATTTCAATAAAATAAAGTAGTTACATGGCCAGTTTTATCTTATGTAGTTTTAAAAATCATATCGGCCAAGTGTTGTCCCTCATTGTCTACACACTGCTGCAAGCGACTTCTGAAGTTTTACATAACCCTTTCAAGCATTTCTTCAGGTATACGGCGAATTTCCGTGCGGATTGTCTCCTCTTAGGGAGACAAATCACGCGGGGAACATTTCCTTCAAAACCAGCATTGATGCCCGCGCTGTGTGGGCTGTGGCTTCCCCCCCGTCCTGCTGAAACCAGACATTCTCGAGACCAAGTTCTTTAAGAGCAGGGGCAAAAAAATTCTGGAGCATGTTCATATAGCGCCCACAATTGACGGTAACTGCCCGATTTCTTTCCTGTAGTAAAAGTAAGGCCCGATAATCCCTATTCGGGTAACTGCGCACCAAACTGTGACACGATCACTATGCAGAGGCTTCTCGTGGATCACCCTCGGATTGTTTTCGCACCAATATCGAAAATTTTGTTTATTTACACCGCCAGAAAGATGGAAATGTGCTGGGCGGCGATTACAGACTCCTTTTCGCGTATGTATGCTTCCACGGCAAAAGCGCGCTGCTCGTTCGTCCACATTGTGTTTACGACTGAATCCTTTTGTAACACATACACACGGCATATCTTTCTGCCGCCATTCACGCCATTCCTACCCTGTTACGACCTCTGCTACCTTCACAATTCTCTGTTGAAACTAGGGAGGTTGTTTTGCCCCACCTGTATAAGAGGTTTTGGTTCTAATTCTTGATTTTTCATACTTCTTTTTACCCTTTTTATTAACGGTGTCATTGTTTTTACCAGTTTTCACTAAAATAAAAATAATTTATTCAAACGAATATAAAAATAAATTAAATAGGTCATGTTTTAGATTTTTATTTTTTATGAGATAAACAATAAAATTTCAGTGTACGTATAATGTAAATAATAACTGATACATACCTTTTAAAGAATTATTTATCTGTAGTTAAAATTTGTTCTTGTAATAAGAAATATGTAAAAACATTAATATTCTAACCTCACTTGCTTACTGTCAGAGAGTCTCTGTTTACTATTTTATTTATAGCAGCGGCCGCTCAATAGAAAAGCGCTGTAAGCATAAAGTGTTTTTTTAATTGGTGGCTCTGCCAAATTTTATACCAATTACTAGAACATGTGTTTTTAGAATTAAAAAAAAAATATTCAGCATTTGAAATGTTTCGATGAAATATTCATTTAGTTTATTTAACCAGGTACATATTAAAAAAATACGTTTTTCTAGTAAATATGATTGTAATTGCTTAAGCTATGGTAACCGTAAACTAACTAAAAATGGCTGTGAAAAGTACAATTTTGTTATCGCTAAACAATATTCGTTTTTTTTTTTAATTAATAATTTTAAAAAGGACGTTCTAAAGGTTTTTTCCTTTTTTAAAACTATATATAAATATTTAAATCGTTGTTATACCTACGCATTTGCACAATTTTAAACGTATAAAACCAAGTTTTTGATACCTGTGCCATTACTAGCGATGTGCCACTACTGGTCGTTTTACCCTATACTTTTTCAAAGAGCTGATAGATACTGCACAATGTCAAATGTGCAGTGGCGCGTAGGGTACAAACATCTTATCATTGTCTAGCCCTATATTAACTTTACTTTGCTTTGTAACTATTATTATATCTTAAATGATTAATGCATAGTTATCATTAAAACTTATACATTATATTATTTTATATTAGTATTCCTTTGTTTTGTGCTATGAAACGTATGCAAACGCAAATTAGTACGAACAGTAACATAGCCAATCACGTGCTATATATTCAAGGTCAAATAATCAAGAGTCTCGTCGAGATCAAGACATTCTTCGTCGAGACCGAGACGAGACTATATATTTCTAGAAAATATCGAGACGAGACGAGACTGGCGAAAATCATATTCGCAGCATGCTATATACTACAGACAAATATATTATACTGTTACATTAAGGGGATATGGCACTTACAAATTTAAAAAAAAATAACAATTTTTTTTTTTTGATTGAACTTGTTAGAATAAGCCTTTAATAACATAAAAGGGTAATTTAAAAAAAAAAATAGTGGGCATATATGGCAAGGCGCGTCAAGGTTGTTTTTTCAAAGGAATTAAGGGGTACTTTCACTTTTTTGAGCGAAAAAATAACAAGTTGCATAATTTTTTTCTAATTTAATTTATCTTAATAGGAATTAAAAATATTTAATAAATGATTTTGCCATCATTCAAGTAAATAAAAAAAAAATTTGCATAATATTAAATTTTCAATGCTACAGAGGACGTTTAAGTGGAGGCTGCAAAATTTGCCCGATTTTCGGTAGACACCATAACTTCAGTTTAAATGTTCAGAAAAAAAAGTAATTTTAAAGAGAATACTTCTATCTTCCCCGTGAACTAGGATCTTTGTAAAAAAAAAATTTTTAAGAAAATGACGAGCATCTAAAAAAAGTTTTGAAAAATCATAATTTTTTTATACTTCAAACTATAAAAAATCTATAAAATTAAAAAAAAAAAGTCTAGTTAAATACAAATAAAAGATATGTGCAAAATTTCATTAAGATATGTCTTCGTTTTCATTTAAAAGCGAATCGCTGCAAATAATCATTTTTCAATATGTTTATATGTCTAAATATTAACTCCACACTTTATTCCTCGGCAGCATTTATTTATCATGTATGGAAAAAAATCGTAAAAAATATATTTGTATTGTTAATTTTGCACAATTTAGATCACTATATTTTGATATTATTTTCACAGCAATGGTAATAAAGAAAATGCTTCTTTATTAAGGGGGGCGAGTCATATAGATATAAAAAAAAGATTGTTTTTTATTAGCCGTATTGATTCTAATACTATTAAAGAATATATATCCCGAGTTTTATTTAAAACTTCGTCATAGAACTCGGGATATAGCCCCTAAACCAAAAGGATGAACATATTCTAATAATAATAAAATATGAAATTTGTAGCTTTATTCAATTATTCAAAAAAAAAATTCCTAAAAATTTCTGTTTTTTTCGCGATCTATAGGACCCGCCCCCTTTAAGCTAAGTTTAGCATTATGTAAATATAATATATATTTGAAGCTTAAATAATATCGATAATTTTTCAATTTTTAATTTCGGAAGTTAAACATATTTGTTTTATACATCCCTCTCTCATTTATACTTGTCAAAAATCTATGACTCACTAAAACCGATAACGCGCCTGACTGTTGGAATAAGTACGTAGGTCTGGTAGCTATCGAAAAAGATGTGATGTTGGTTGCGGCGCCGAGGCGTAAACGGCTTGTGTGACTTTATATATGAACACCCGTGTACAACTGCGATAACTTTGCCTAGTAAATCCCACTCTATCAATACTGTTTTAATTTTATCATAAATATTTGCTGCGGTGTGTCTTTCAGGTATTTCTAATGTTGTTAAGCACATGGATATCGTAATACAATTACAATCAATAAAATGCGCTTTTATTGTAATATACCCTTTATTTGCTCTAGACGTCCACAAATCCAATAGCTTTTTCAGCCTTACTTAGAATAATTTTTAATTTATTATACGCAATATCATACAGTAATTTTAATCTATTATGAATTGTCTCTCTAGCTCTCCGTAGCAATCATATTAGCCATTGCTTGATGAATAAGTTCACGTCTTGCAGAAGTAACATGCTTTCGAATTTTGAAATATGATAAATAAATATTAAAAATCGAATTCTTTATTCGAATTTTGGATTCGAATTTTAAATTCGCATTTTGAATTTTGGATTATGAATTTTTTAGGTAAGAAGGGGATGTTTTTGATGATTAAGGGGTAAATAATCTACATACATGAGTATTTATTTAATGGGTTAAAAAACTTATGTCCAGAGGAATTAAAACAACATGAGCACTTATTAATAACATTTATTCATTCAAACTTTTTAAATTAATGAGAAACCTGAGTCTGCATTTCCTTTACTAGTGCATCATAATTTGGAGTATATCCTGACAAAGACAATAACAATGAGTCCTCAGTATGAGAATCGGTCAGGACGGAACGAAGTTTAGTTTTAGTCAATTGTAAATATGAAAATGCCGATTCGCACAGATACGTAGATCCAAAGCAAGAATAAATATATTCGCTACATGTGATAATATTGGGATACTTTTCTCGGTTAACATATTTCCAGAAATTTTCTTCAAATTTTCTGGCTTGTAAGATTAAATCAGATTGTAAAATTATAATTACATTTTCCAAGGCGTTTTGCTCCATATCAAATAAGTCTGCAATTTTTTTGCTAATTTCCTTCACAATTAAATCTTTTTTGAAAGGAAAAGATGTAAATTCCACAATTTCTTTAATTTTTTTAAAATCTTGGAATCGCTTCTCAAAATCTTCCATTACATTTTGTATTTCGGCCACGTACTTGTCAATCTCATAAATTATATTTTTATTTTTTTGTAAGTTGTCTGCCATATTTGGAAAATGGTTCATATTATTTTGTTGTAAATCTTCTATCAACAAAATAAATTTGGTTTTATATGCATCTATGCTGCTAATCATATCAATTATTGTTTTATTTTTACCTTGTAATTCTAAATTTAAATGGCTTAATATGGAAGTAAAATCTGTAAGGAATGCTAAGTCACTAAGCCAGGTTTTGTCATTTAAATATGCATATTTTTTCTCTTGTTCATTAAGAAATTCTATTATTTCAGGCAATAAATCACGAAATCGTTGCAGAAATTTACCTCTACTTAGCCATCTTACATCAGTATGCAATAATAAATCAGACTGACCTTCATCGAGTTTTAGTTGAAAAAGACGACGTTTGAGAGAACTTCCACGAATTGAATTAACAATTTCAAACGCGATGTCCATTACTTCTTTTGTATTTAGTCTCTTGCTGGATAATACTTGCTGGTGAATTATACAGTGGTAACTCAAAAAATCTGGGAATTCATCGTCATTTCGACATAGGGCTATAAATCCATTTTTGCGGCCTATCATTGCAGCTGCGCCATCCGTTGTTATTGAAACTAATTTAAAAAGAGGTACTTTCTTATCATTAAGCAGACTTTTAAACCCGTTGAATATATCTACACCTCTAGTCCTTTCTTTCAAAGAAATCATACCCAACAATTCTTCTTTAGATGTAAAATCTTCAAAAACTAAACGAATGAAAACAAGTAACTGTGCAGTATCACTTATATCTGTCGATTCATCACATTGAAGAGAAAAACAAGAGCATCTGTTAATATCATTTTGTAACTGTTCCTTTAAATTTCCACCCATCTTTTCGATTCGTCGCATCACTGTGTTTCGGGACAGTTGTAGATCTTGAATTGCAGCAGTAATTTCGCTCTTGTTCTTAAAATCATTAAAAAGGGAATCCGAGATTTCCAAGAACATTTCCTTTACAAATTCACCATCAGAAAATGGTTTACATTTTTTAGCTAATAGATAGCTTACTTTGAAGGATGCAGTTGTTACTGCTTGTGACTTCAATATTGGCTTTTTGAAAATATTTTGTTGATTTGTTAATTGAGTTTTAAGATCCCGAACTTTACGTTTTCGTAATTCGGAATTTGGTGGATAATCTGTTTGATACTTGTTATGTAAAGATAAGAAATGTCTCTCCAAATTACCCTTTTTAGCAATGGCTATCGAGCTAAGACATATTAAGCAGCAACATTTATCATTCACCATCGTAAAAAAATAGTTAATTTCCCATTCTTCATTGAAATGATATGTTTTCGATTTTTTTGGTTTGCTATCCATGTTCATAAATAGGTATACTAAAATGCAAAAAATATACGACTTAATAATAGGGCATGTAATAAAAGTATTGGATCAAATTTGGAGGATTACCCCCCGGGTTCGAACCCGATATAATAACTTTTTTTTATTTTTTTTAATATATAAACTAAAAGTAATATATACCCTATGATTCCTTTGCGTAAAGACTTAGAAAAGTTTTTCAATGACGAGCAACTGGCAATTCAATATTTTTACGACAAAAATATTTTATGCTACATTCCTTGTTGCCCTGTTGATGGTTCTTCAATGAAACAAATCTTTTCTTTAAGGTATAAATGCAGAAAAAAAACACATAGAAAGATATATTCTTACGCAAACTATATTCAAAAATTTGCAAATAAAAATAAATGATCTAATTTATTTGATGCATATGTGGATCTGTGAAGTATCCGTCAAGTCAATTCTTCTTCTAACAGGCCATGGATCAGATACAATTAACAGGATATTTAAGTTGTTTAGAAAGGCTATAGCCTTACAGGTGGAGCAGAGTGAAATTAAGATTGGAGGTCCAAATGTCATCGTGCAACTTGATGAAAGCAAATTTGGCAAGAGAAAATACCACAGGGGACATAGGGTTGAAGGAGAATGGGTATTTGGAGGGGTGGAAATTTCTGAGGAACGAAAAATGTTCGCAATAGTTGTGGATAAGAGAGATAGTGTCACTTTAAACGAATTGATTTTATAACATGTCCTCCCTGGTTCCATAGTCATAACTGATGGGTGGAAAGGATATTGTTTATTCAAAGATAATTCCCTATATATGCATCATTGGGTAAATCATTCAATTAGCTTTATAAACTCTGAAGGATATCATACAAATAACATCGAGGGAACGTGGAATGGTATGAAGATTAAAATGAAACCTCAAAATAGAGTTAGGGGTACAATGCAGGGCTACTTATTTGAATTTATTTGGAGGAGAAGAAATATTAATAATCTATGGAACGCGTTTTTAATTGCTCTACGGAGTTAATAAATTGGATTTAAGTTCGGTGTTTTATTCGGTCTAATTTAGATATTCTAAATTCATTTGTTATTTTATTTGCGTAGTTTCATCTTTATTTTACACAAAAAAATTTGTTCAACTTAGGTCTTGAACCCAAACCTCTTCATAAAAAAATTAAAAAAAAGTTATTATATCGGGTTCGAACCAGGGGGGTAATCCTCCAAATTTTAACCAAAAGTATTAAACAGTAACAATATAAATTACAATTAATACCTGGTGTAGGTTTAGCCGATAAAACGAAATAGCTAATCATACTTAATAGTTGCGAATAATTAAATTATTATTTTAAATAATGCTTATAAATATTTAATTAAGATTCAAATAATTTTATTTAAAATATATCTCTTATATACTTGCCCAATTAATTTAAAGAACACTAATATTTCATTAATACTTACAAATGAAACAATCCGCAAGAGAAATTGACTGTAGCGTACAAACACTAACTTCAGAATGAAAATTTAACACTATATTCTGCAAAATTAGATTCCAAGAATTAATCCTAATGGCTTGCAATTCAAATGTTATTATTTTAATAGTCATAAATTTCTCAGAAGTGTAAATACAAGTCAATTTTAAACGCACTGTATTTCAGATTTATTAAGTAAACATCATTTATATACTTTTTTATATGTATTCAATACATTGTATTGTATAAGTTTTTATCATAAGCCGAAGTATTATGCTGATTTTGTAATATCCCAATTCAAATAAATTTTATATAGGTAGCAAAAAGTAGCAGCAGCAAAAAAGTTATCTACCAACAAAAGCTTTAAATAGAAAACAGAATTGCAAAAGTGCAAAGAAAAAGAACTTAATAAAACCATTTCAAATGTCAAAACAAACTAATAAAAATAATGATAATATAAAAATTATATCCTTTCTATGAGCTAATCACAGAAAACATTTGAATAAAAAGTATTTGTACTTTTTACGTTAAAAGTTTTTATGAGATACTTTTCGCAAACCCCGAACTTGCGAGTGATCGACCAAAATTGGTCTCGCGATCGACCGGTCGATCGCGATCGACTTGTTGGCCACCCCTGTTATAGATAAATCTGTTAAATGATTCTGAGCTTCGAGAAACTTCTTTCCTTTAGGGCCGGTATTTTCAACTCGAGTTAAATTTACTTATCTCTGGTATAAAATTTACTCCCAGAGTAAAATGCTAAAATCGAATTTCCACGCCCAGTTAAAATTTACCCATCAGTTAAACACGGTATCTATAAAATAATTTTATTTGATCTAGCAGCCTGCGAATAAATATTTATCATGAGATTAACCAAACTTTTGCTGTATTATACATCAAATGGACCAGTGTTTAGAAGATTTGTTTGACGATAATGATGAAGAAGTGATACATTTTATTGAAAGTGTATATACTATAAGAATGCGCCCAAACAATTTTAATGATTGGAACGATACTGAATTCTATAATCGTTTTCGTTTGACAAAACCTACTGTATCTATGATAATAGAACAGATTGGCGCATTGCTAGCACATAGAACTGACAGGTTTTTGCGTTTAAAATTACAAGAATACTAAATTAAGTACAAAAATCTTTCTAGAAATCACGCAGTACCACCCATGCTTCAGTTTGTGATTGCTTTGCGGTTCTATGCAACTGGAAATATGTATGATGTTGTAAGAGATTTCGGTGGTATTCATAAAACTACTGAGGGAAAAATGGTTAATCGAGTTACGCAAGCAATTATTACATTACGTAATCAATACATTTACATGCCTCGAAACGAAAATGAAATTATGTTAACACAACAAAAGTTTTAAAATACTGCAAGATTTCCGCGGATTTTCGGTGCTATTGATGGGACACATAGGATGCAATCGCCGGGTAAAATTACTTAATAGTAGCAATTAGAGTATTTAAATTAAGAAATATGTATTTATATTGAAGGTGGACACATGGCTGAAAATTTTCGCAATAGAAAAGGATATTTTTCTTTAAATGTGCAAGTCGTTTCTAATGCAGATAAAATGATAACCGACATTGTTGCCAGATGGCCTGGTGCAGCACATGATAGCACAATATTTGACCATTCGGCTATTCGTGGAAGATTTGAGGCTGGTCTATTTGGCAATGGTCTATTATTAGGTGATAGTGCGTACCCAGTCCGACCATACTTAATGACTTCTTTAGCGAATCCGCGGACGACTGCAGAAGAATTGTATAATGAAAGTTACATGATTTCTCATTTAACTCGATTTGCTTGTATTTTAATTCCATTGCTAACAATTTCATATTGGAATCGTGCTGCTGTTTTTACTTTCTTATACGAAGTATAAGTAAGTATTGTAATCATGAAAAATTTCTATCTCGAGATTTTAACGGAAATATATCTATTGACCTTCCCGGAATCGAGTCTGATTATTTTCGAGATGACGCCTGTCTGTGTGTGTGTGTGTGCGTGTGTGTGTGTGAGTCTGTGTGTATATGTGCGCTCTACAGCCTATACGGTAAAAGATACAATTATGAAACTTCAAATTTAAGATTTTTATATTCCTGGCAGAAGAAACCTTCTATTTTTGAAAAGAATATTCCAACAGGAAGTGCATGTTTACTCAAGTCATTTTTTGCATGTTCTACTATAACCCAAAAAAGGTAGTTCTTACAGGAGAATTTTATAAATAAAAATAAAATATAATAATATTTTGCATAACTTTTATTTGAAAATATTTTTCAAAAAAGGTAGTGGTTACAAAGAAAAGAGTGTTTTTTCAATATTCTGCTTTAACTCAAAAACGGTAGTAGCAAAATTAGAAAGAAAGAAAATAAAGATATTAAAATGACGCATATCTTTTATTTGAAAAGTATTTTCAGAAAAGGTACCGGTTACAACAAAAATTAAGTTATTTTCAATATTAGATTCAATACTTCTCACGTCTACTAGAGCAGGTTATGTCTATATAATTGACCACGGCACTGATCCACAGACAAGTATACGCTGACGTATGACGTAATGCAGAGTTTTATATTGTAGTGCTACCTCTGCACTAAAGGTGGCTGCTATAAAAATGTTATACGCTATTACACGACTAACTAAAATCATACATGTTCGACAATTTCCGTTTTATCTCGATAAGAAATATGATCATATATTGAATGGGTCGTGTACTTTTGCCGATTGTTTTCATTTGTATACAATTGCGGATATTTTTGTTATGCGTATCAAAATTTAAAATTTCTTAAAAATCAATTTAAGATATCAAAGCATGAGTTTTTTCTGAATTCTTACGAACTAATTAAAATGCGTTTAAGAAAGTCCAGTGACAGACACGTCAGTTTTTTTTATTTTAATTAAAAGTTCAGCTTCTTCTAAGTTCCTCTCCAGTATTTTGATGCGTAGATCATTCTCTAATATGTTGTGGTCTATTTCCTCCTGTTGTTTTATTTGTTCATTTTTACCTTGCAAAACTTTATTAATGGATTCTGATTTTAAACAATCCATTTGAAGTTTTACCAGTACGTTTTTAGCATCGGCTAATTGGTAAAATTTGTTAGTGGTATTTTCTTTTTCTTTCCTGTTGGTATATAATACACCTTGCTTCGTGCTTCGTAATTGTTTTGGAGTCCACTTGGTTCACTGATTGGGATTCTCATGTATTACATGTAATAAATAATAGTTATATAGAAAATTAACAAACTTACTTTAGTTGATGATGTTGATGGTTCATTTTCCATTTCTTCTTCATTAGCAGTCGTATCCTAAACATTTCATGTAAAGAAAATATAAATATTATATAAAAAATGTAAAAATACCTTATTTATATTATTACTGTTATCAACCGTAATAATATCTGCATCTATTGAAATTGTACTGAATATCTACAAACAATCCAACAAATACAAAATCAAGTGTCATGGTTACTAAATTTAATAGTATATTGTGGGATATTTTCTTTTTCATCTGCAATGTATTGAAAATATATATTTAAGTATGTGGTTTGTAGCTCAATTTACATTTTGCGTACCTGATAGTTGTATTTGGTCGTTATCAGCTCTCGTAGGAAGACCTTCCACATTCAATTTTAAAATTGATAACAGTTGTTCGTCCACATCGGTAAATTTCACGTCAATTGGAGGGCCACCTCCCGTTAGGTACATTTGTTTTTTTTTTGTTCGCCAACTTTTTTTCTTAGAGCTTTTTTAATGTCATCGTACTTTAATTTTAGTGTTTTTATACACCTATTTGCTCCCCCTTAAGATGCATTAAACATAGTTTCTATGTTTTCCCAGGCTTGAGCTTTATTTTTCAAACTCACAGAATCCGTCTGCTTGTTTTCAATAATTTCTTTAAACTCTAATATTAAATTTATCAATAAACGAATTTGTTTTTGAAAAATTAGAACTACGTTCACGTTTTGTTTCCATCTCGGTAAAACTAAGGCCCGTTCTGTAATTAGTGAGTAAAAGAAAACATGAGTATAGACAAGATACTCAGTATCAACTTACTTGAAATAAACTAATTTTACTCACTACAAACAAAATGCACAACGAAAATAAATAAGAAGCTAATTTGAAACAATACGTTTGACTTGCAAACAAAAAATGATGCGCAAAACAACGCTTGGGTAACAAAATGCTACGAATAGTTATACCGGAAGCATCAGTAATAAATTAAGTCATGTGTTCGACTGTCAATCTAAAAGGATAGTCTTCATATGTTATGCACTCCTCCGCGTTCTTTTCGATCGAAAAACTCTAACAAATTACTTAATAAAACAACATATTTATGAATTCTTTGGTTATGAAATTTAATGGTAGTTTCCTCATATCAAATTAGACAAGTGATAACTAGTCTACACCAGATACTGTTGGCGTTGAAGGAATTATAAAGTTTCTTTATCTAACGCATAGAATTTTGCATATAACTATCTTCCTCGCACAAGTACCAACCGTTGAAAATATTTTTATCCCTTTGATAACTATCTACGAGTTAAATGTGGCTGGAAATACAGCGTAACATATATTCCGTAACTTTATACTGCGGATAAATATACTCCCAGGATAGCTAACTAAAGAATTATTTACAGTTGGAAATACCGGCCTTGATAGTAATAGCGTCAGATAACATATAAGAGTAATTGAAATTTTCGAAAAAGTATTCTGTAAATTGTTCTCGTATATATAAGTCGTGAGGAAATAGTGTTAGGATTTAATTTTCTCGAAAAGAGTTTTTCAAGTTTTTATCATTGGTTAATTTTTTGTGCAAATCTTTCCAATGTTTTAATATGTCATCTTCATTCCATTTTTTATCGAGTTGATATTATGGATAATATAATTTTAATCACCTTCTTGTTTTCTTTTCACAAAATAAATCTTTTGGTTATGAAATTACAGAGTCGTGTTAAGTATCGCTAAAAATTAACTAATGTTTTAATTATATTTCGTGTTTTTTAATAATATCCTTCTTTGTTCCATCAACCAAGCTTTTCATTGTTTTTTTTTTTAATTTTGGCCATTTGTTTTGCAGAATTAATAACATTTTCAATAGTCTATAATATTTTAACTGATTTCTTAGATGCTCAACATGTTCAATAATTATTTGTCTTTTACGTAAAAGCAACCTTTTTCTAATGACATTAATTTTGTATAAATATGCCAAAAATGTGACTGAATAAGGCCAGATTAATTTCTAGAATTTAAATTTTAAGAGGCTTCAATATGGCTCTCCCATCTTGTATTTTAGGCTGTTTAAGACTTCAAATTTGAATTTAGGACGCTTAGTAGATGCTCCGAGAAATAATTATATAATTCATATACAACGTCTTGAGTTGACAAGCAGTAAATAATATACTAATACGCAATAGAACAAAGACAATTGACGAAATTATGTGAATAGTATATGGTATGCCCGAAGAAGAAGATATCTTTTGCTTGTAACAATTCATCGGACGAATACGTTTTGAGTCATTCTGAAGAGAATTAATGTGCCTTCAATGAATCGGGAACATCCAGTGGTTCAGTGCCGGACACTATAAATAATGTTATTCTTTAATCCATAAGTGGGGAATAAAATGAATATAAATTAAGAAATGAAGAGAGAGAAAGAAACGGGAATGAAGAAACTAGAACTGAATGGAGACCATTTGATGAGTCTATCTAACTGAAAGAATTTTATTTTACAAATAATAATCCAGGAATAGAACAATTAATTTATGATAATGTTATTGATAAAAATACTTACGTCTTTATAAAACTTTTCATAACGAATTTGGCATAAAACTGCTCAAGCTATACCTACGATCTGAGTGTGTGTATATTGTGGGAGAGTAGAAGCACGTGATACATTTTCTGTATCCACTCAAGTTGTAATGGATCTAATGCAGCCACTTCTACTTAAAGGAAGAACACTATGTAGATAATTATTATACAAGTGTGACGCTAGCTAATGTTATTGGCAAGACAAATTCATCTGGTGGGAACCCTGTGAATAAATGGAAAGAAGTGGAGATGTTCTTGCACTTAAATAATGAGACAAAAAAATCCAACAGCATTATAGACTGTAATAACTGCAATGCTTTTATGTAACTAATCAGCAAAACGCATATATCAGTTCACAAAGTTATAAAATTATACTGAAAGTTATCAATCGAATTACTGCTGGTCACTGTATCTGTCAAGGCTCACATTTTACATACGAAATAGACACAGGAAAATTAACATACCACAATTTAGAGAAGAGGTATTAGAGACCATTATTTAAAGAAGAATTCCTTTGCAATAAATAATTGCTGTCTCGGAAATACAACATGAATACAGTATTGTGTGTTATGAACGTAACTGCGAATAATTTGGAAAATCACATGAGCAAGACAAGACAGTAGGAGCAAAGTGGGAATGGAGTGTTTTTAGAAAATGTGTAAACATTCTTTTTACATAAGGCAATAAATAGACACATACGAGTACCTGGGTAATTTCAATTTTTCACACAAAATTATCTATATTCTAATATGTGTTACTTTCATATAGCATTGCATATATTAATTAATTTTATTTATATACATAATGTACAGTTTTTATTTAAAATAAATATACGTATGAAATTTATTTGCATTTATTTTATTATTTATACAAGAAAAATCCATGCGCTAAGAAGAGGATTGAGACATAGAAATAATGGCACAAATTAATGAAGAAATTGCGTTGAACGCCTATGTGTTAATTAAAATATTTGATTAAAAAGCTTACACGGGTTGCGTTATAGAGGCAAACATGAGATAAATAGATATACGCATTAGCTATTTGTCATTTATACCTTAAATGATTCCAAATATTGCACTGTACTTGTAATTCGGGAATTCGCTTAGTCTCTTAATCAAATATTCGTATTTAATGCAATTCCACGATGTAAATTAAATATTTGACATTGAGAAAAAAATTCCCAGTGGCATGAATATTTCTCATCGTTAAATATATAAAATAATAATTGTATAGTATTATTTTTTTTAATATGTAAAGTCATCATGTTGCTACTGCCAGGAATATTTATAATTTTTTAGACAAATATTTTCAGAAAGATTTAAAAATTAGAATTAACAATTTAAAATTAACACCGGTGTCTAGGTAACTAACAAGTTTAGTAAATTTCAATCACAACCTTAAAGCAATTTAGCATTTATACTCATTCTAAATTCACCAAATATTTAATTTAAAAGAATATATCCGATAAATTACTGTTACCCAAGAACATTCTTTAAAAGAATACTATCAGCTTTTTACTAATACGCAGTATAAGAAAGTATTTTTGGAATGACGGCCGACTGTGTGTGTGTGTGTGTGTGTGTGTGTGTGTGTGTGTGTGTGTGTGTGTGTGTGTGTGTGTGTGTGTGTGTGTGTGTGTGTGTGTGTGTGTGTGTGTGTGTGTGTGTGTGTGTGTGTGTGTGTGTGTGTGTGTGTGTGTGTGTGTGTGTGTGTGTGTGTGTGTGTGTGTGTGTGTGTGTGTGTGTGTGTGTGTGTGTGTGTGTGTGTGTGTGTGTGTGTGTGTGTGTGTGTGTGTGTGTGTGTGTGTGTGTGTGTGTGTGTGTGTGTGTGTGTGTGTGTGTGTGTGTGTGTGTGTGTGTGTGTGTGTGTGTGTGTGTGTGTGTGTGTGTGTGTGTGTGTGTGTGTGTGTGTGTGTGTGTGTGTGTGTGTGTGTGTGTGTGTGTGTGTGTGTGTGTGTGTGTGTGTGTGTGTGTGTGTGTGTGTGTGTGTGTGTGTGTGTGTGTGTGTGTGTGTGTGTGTGTGTGTGTGTGTGTGTGTGTGTGTGTGTGTGTGTGTGTGTGTGTGTGTGTGTGTGTGTGTGTGTGTGTGTGTGTGTGTGTGTGTGTGTGTGTGTGTGTGTGTGTGTGTGTGTGTGTGTGTGTGTGTGTGTGTGTGTGTGTGTGTGTGTGTGTGTGTGTGTGTGTGTGTGTGTGTGTGTGTGTGTGTGTGTGTGTGTGTGTGTGTGTGTGTGTGTGTGTGTGTGTGTGTGTGTGTGTGTGTGTGTGTGTGTGTGTGTGTGTGTGTGTGTGTGTGTGTGTGTGTGTGTGTGTGTGTGTGTGTGTGTGTGTGTGTGTGTGTGTGTGTGTGTGTGTGTGTGTGTGTGTGTGTGTGTGTGTGTGTGTGTGTGTGTGTGTGTGTGTGTGTGTGTGTGTGTGTGTGTGTGTGTGTGTGTGTGTGTGTGTGTGTGTGTGTGTGTGTGTGTGTGTGTGTGTGTGTGTGTGTGTGTGTGTGTGTGTGTGTGTGTGTGTGTGTGTGTGTGTGTGTGTGTGTGTGTGTGTGTGTGTGTGTGTGTGTGTGTGTGTGTGTGTGTGTGTGTGTGTGTGTGTGTGTGTGTGTGTGTGTGTGTGTGTGTGTGTGTGTGTGTGTGTGTGTGTGTGTGTGTGTGTGTGTGTGTGTGTGTGTGTGTGTGTGTGTGTGTGTGTGTGTGTGTGTGTGTGTGTGTGTGTGTGTGTGTGTGTGTGTGTGTGTGTGTGTGTGTGTGTGTGTGTGTGTGTGTGTGTGTGTGTGTGTGTGTGTGTGTGTGTGTGTGTGTGTGTGTGTGTGTGTGTGTGTGTGTGTGTGTGTGTGTGTGTGTGTGTGTGTGTGTGTGTGTGTGTGTGTGTGTGTGTGTGTGTGTGTGTGTGTGTGTGTGTGTGTGTGTGTGTGTGTGTGTGTGTGTGTGTGTGTGTGTGTGTGTGTGTGTGTGTGTGTGTGTGTGTGTGTGTGTGTGTGTGTGTGTGTGTGTGTGTGTGTGTGTGTGTGTGTGTGTGTGTGTGTGTGTGTGTGTGTGTGTGTGTGTGTGTGTGTGTGTGTGTGTGTGTGT
>OX122899.1:9652205-9672347 GCA_944738965.1 Nebria brevicollis
TGTCATATTCTTCCACCAAAATTTGTCTTTAATTCTTTTTAGTGTTTTCTCGTGTGGCCTGCATACGGTAGATTGTGATAGTCGTGTATCACTTGGAACGACATCTCTTTGGGTATGACTAACTTGTGATTTCTCTCTTCTCCTGTTTTTTCTTTAAATTTTAATCCTTCTTCGTCCTGGAAGAAACCTTCTTTTGATGTGAGTTTCCTGATCTCTTCGTCATTTCCTTGCAGCTTCTTAATTTTATCTCTGTCCCAGATTGGTAAATATATATTATCTGTGTTTGACACTGAATTAATTGGTATTCGTGACAGCACATCTGCATTTATATGTTTCTTTCCAGGCTTGTGCAATACTTCGTATTCGAATTCACTCAGAAGTAGAGACCATCTCATCAGACGAGAGTTCGGATCTTTTAGTGACATTAACCACTTCAGTGGTTTATGATCGGTTATGATGGTAAATTTTCGTCCGTACAGATAGCAGCGATAGTGTTTCACACCCCAAATTATAGCTAGACACTCTCTTTCTGATGTGTCGTAGTTTGTTTCCGCCTTATTCAATTGCCTGCTTGCAAATGCAATTGGTCTTTCGTATCCGTTCTGCTTCTGACTGAGAATTGCACTAGCTGCTAATCCACTTGCGTCTGTTGACAATATGAATTCTTTATTAAAGTCTGGGTGCGCTAATAACGATTCTGTGCATAATGCTTCTCGTAATGTTTCAAACGCTTCCTGGCAATCTTTGGTCCATGTAAATTCTTCATCCTTCTTTGTTAATTGAGTTAATGGGACTGCAGTTTTAGCAAATCTTGTTATGAATCTCCGGTAGAAACCTACTAGTCCTAGGAATGCCCTTATTTCCTTCACAGATTTTGGTATTGGATAGTTTCTGATTGTAGAAATTTTTTCTGGTTCCGGCTTAATTCCGTGTTGACTTATCACATGTCCTAGGTACTTCGTTTCACTTTTTAAGAATTTACATTTATTGGGTTGTAATTTTAGATTTGCTTTTCGCAGACGGTCGAAAACTTTAGTCAATCTAGCAATGTGATCTGCTGTGCCTTCTCCGTTAAATATAATCACATCATCCAGGTATACTAAACATCTTTCTCCGGTTAATCCTGCCAGTACACTATTCATTAATCTTTGGAATGTGCTTGGTGCGTTTGCTAGTCCAAACGCCATTTTCGTAAATTGGTAGTGTTGACCTCCGGTGGTGAATGCCGTTTTTTCCTTGTCGTTTTCTTCTAATTCTACTTGCCAGTAACCTGACGCTAAGTCCAGCGTCGTAAATAAATTCGCGTTTCCCAGTTGGTCGAGCGTTTCCTGCATGTTTGCTACTGGGAAGTGATCCTTTTTTGTTACTTCATTCAGGCCTCTGAAGTCTATGCAAACCCTTATCTTGTTTTCTCCCTTTTCCGATTTTTTTGGTACGATTACTACTGGTGAGGACCATGGAGAATCTGATGGCTCGATTACCCCTTCTTCTAACATTTTTGCTAATTCCTTCTGCAATAGTTCTTTTTGACTGAATGGGACCCTATATGCAGTTTTCGCGATTGGTGGTACTTCTTCCGTTATTATTTTATGTTTTACTTTATGCGTACACCCCAGTTTTGCACCTTTTAGTAGAAAAATATCCTTGTACTCCTCTAGTATGCTTATCATTTGCTTTTTTGTATTTTCATCGAGATGTTCTAAATCGAAGTGGTCTTCCAGTTTGTGTGGTTCACTTTGCTGCATGCTATCCCATTGTATTCCCATGTTATTATCCTCCTCATCCTTCGTTGGTTTTGCCCAATTACAATTACATATATTGTGGATTATATCACATTGGCTCCTTGTTTTCTCTGGTACTTCTCGTCTTTCCGTATTTCTATTTTCCTGGCGTGCAATCTTCATTATACGTTCCTTGATACGTTGCAGCTCCATTCTCTTAACTTGTATTTCATCTTGTCTTCTTGAAACTCTTCCCTGGCTATATTCGTTGATTATTTTGATTAAATTAGCTAAACATTCTACTTCCTTAATTTCTATTTCTCTTAGTCTCCTGTCTATAAATTCTGTTAGATTTTGCTTATTTTCTGTCTGACCCTCGAATACTTCTGCCCTTCCAATTACGGTTCTCTTCGGAATTGTGACTGTGGTGTTCGCTATGTTTATCAATCGGATAGGTATCACTTTTTCGCTCTTGGTTAGTACCCTGGCAGCCATGAGGCCGTATATGTTTGTTTCTTCTGGTTCGATTAATAATTCTTTACCTGGCTTGCAAAGTTTTTGGGTAGCGTGGCATACATATTCACTTCTTGGCGGAATTTTTATTTCTTCTTTTACCCTGACCTTATTTTCTGCTGATACTGTTAATTCCTTGTACCTTTCTTGACCTGTATCAACATTGTTTTTATATTCTGTCTGCGTTGCTATTTCTGTGGTAACCTTGCTGATGTTACATTTCACGTCCGTGTTTATGTTCGCTATGCTGTGCTCAGCGAAAATTTTTATAAACGTATTTCCAAGCGTGATGCAATTTGTTTGGTAATTTATTTTAGCTTTGTATTGTTCCAAAAAATCTCGGCCAAGTAGTCCATCTGCTTCCAATGCCAGTTCGTTTGGACAGATTACGCAGTCGAATGGAAAATCATTATTGTTTTTCTTAAATTGTACCCTCGATGTTCCTTTGTAGGATAGCTCTCCCCCCGATATTGACGTTAATGTGCCAATACATTGTCTTCTTATTCGGTGTTTTTCTACGTATGCTTCTTTTACTAGTGAGATAGCTGATCCTGTGTCTATTAATAGCCTTAATGGTCTGTTGTTTACTTTTAGTATGACGAGATTAGCTATGTCTTTTGGTTGTCTTCCGTTTATATTTGGTACTATTATTCTCCTCCCGTATGTGAATCTGTTGACCCCTCGCGTTGGCACCCGGACGAAAGGCTTTAGGTGTTTTAAATTACATCTGTTTCCTTGACTCCTGTAATATGCATTACTTTGCTTATGGTACTGATTTCTGCCTGTATTCAAAACCCTTGCTTGACACCCTACTGCTATGTGTCCTGATTTACCGCAGCGAAAACAGTTCTGATTGTACCTACAATTTTTCTGTATGTGGCCCCTCCTTTTGCATTTAGAACATTGTATTTCTCTTCTGCCCTGATTTCGGTATCTTGATGTTTGTATATTCGTGGCTGGAGATTTGGTTCTTCTCACGGCATTGATTTCTATGGATTCCGTCGCTTCTGCCATTTGTGTTCGCTCCTCTCTTTCTGCAATTTCCACGGCACCTTCGAATGTCAAACTTGCCGTTACTTCCATTATTGTTCTGGTGTATATTCTGATGTGTGGGAGCAATCCTGATTTAAATTGTGTCAATACTAAATTTGAAGATACTATTTCTGGTGCATTGCTGTTTGGTTCCATTATTTGAGATTTCAAGTCCTTTCTCAGCTCTTCCTTGTACTTCCGTAACTTGTCAGCAAATTCTCGTACTGTTTCGTCTCCCGCCTGTGTACATTGTACTATTAGCCGGTAGATTTGACCCGGTAATCTTGGTGGTTCAAATCTCCTTAATACTGCCTTTTTTATATCTTTGTATCTCACGTTTTCTTTTTGTAGGTCCGGCCGTTGTGATACGAAATCATACGCTTCTCCTTCTATGCGTAATAGCAATATTGCTACGGTTTGCTGTTCTGACCAACCTTCTAACTTTGCTCGGAATTCAAGTTTCTCGAAATATTGGCTCGTATCTTTCCCTGTGAGTTGCTCCACTGTGTTAGCTACATTGCCGTATGTCATTCTTGGACCTCCCATTCTGTTTGTTGTTTCTTACCCAGTCGCGATCAGCCCAGATAACTGGCTGATCTTTATTCGGCACAAAAATCCGTAAACCGCTGCCACCAATGTAAGAGGGTGACTGGGGTGGTCACTTCTCCTCTTATATCCTCGGGTTCTTGCCAAATAGACGTTTAGGGTAAGGATGAGAAAGGGGTGGTCACTAGACTACCACGGTGTCGATATAGCGTAGTTGGTTTATATTAAATGTCCATGATACAATGCGGTGGAACAACTGCCTATCGTTGTCCACATAGAGTTCTTATATAGCCGGTCAAACTGCTGACATAACAATATGCGATATATTGTTATTTATACATTGCGGTAGGTTGACCTAGTAACTTTACGGAAGGTAATGTTATGATGATGTTTCAGCATAACATTTGCAATGCTTACAGTATGTGTGTATGTGTGTATGTGTGTATGTGTGTATGTGTGTATGTGTGTATGTGTGTATGTGTGTATGTGTGTATGTGTGTATGTGTGTATGTGTGTATGTGTGTATGTGTGTATGTGTGTATGTGTGTATGTGTGTATGTGTGTATGTGTGTATGTGTGTATGTGTGTATGTGTGTATGTGTGTATGTGTGTATGTGTGTATGTGTGTATGTGTGTATGTGTGTATGTGTGTATGTGTGTATGTGTGTATGTGTGTATGTGTGTATGTGTGTATGTGTGTATGTGTGTATGTGTGTATGTGTGTATGTGTGTATGTGTGTATGTGTGTATGTGTGTATGTGTGTATGTGTGTGTGTGTGTGTGTGTGTGTGTGTGTGTGTGTGTGTGTGTGTGTGTGTGTGTATATGTTTAATGAAAAAGGGTTCCAAAGGTTAGTAAAATATTATTAATTAGAAAATAATAAAAATGTGATATGATTTAACCAAAATGCGTAGAAGAAAGTTCAGTGCATGACACTGCAGATGTTTACCTACAGTGAGCGCAAAAAGTATTCGTACAGGTCAAGTTTTCAAAATAAGTCTACATTTAAAAAAAATTATTGAAGATAGATCAAAAATAAAAATATGTGGGGTTATATGGAGTCATATGTTTATTTAATTTACCAAAACAATTCATCAAAAATAATATTAATGTGGAAATAAAAATTGCAAACCAATATCACTATCCAAATTAACGCGCAAAAAGTATTCGTACATGGAACAAATTGTTATTATATTTTCAATTTTACACAAATAACCTTTTTTTTTTGTGGCTATAAATCTGCTCTAATAATAGTTAGGAGTCTTTTTGGTATTAAATTTACCAAATATACCGCAACAAATATTGAAATGCTATCCCATTCTTTATGGTGCTCAATTTTCAAATAGTTTTTATTAGAAATTAGCCGTTTTCTTATTTCTTTTTCATCTTAAATCCATAAATGCTAATTTTTATTAATGTCTGATCATTTGGAAGGCATTTTCGATAGCTTGGTGTATTAAAAAGGATACACAATCTGGAGTACCAAGCGCTATGTTTTGGATCATTGTCTTGGATGGATATGACATTTTTCTTGGCTCCAATTTTCTCCACGCTAAGAATGAAATATTCATTTAAGATGATGATATAGACTATATGATCCATAATTCCATCTATTGAGTGCAGTTTTCCAGTACCAGCAGCACATCCCCAGACAAGTACATATCCGCCACCTTGTTTTACTAACCGAAGTAAGCTTATTTTGTCAAATTCTGTTTGTGTTTTTCTCCGTAACCAATATTATTTTTTTATGAGTCATTAGGATATATTACTTTATTCCAGAGCTCGATTATCATTTTATGAAATCTTTAACAAACGTCAATCGCTTCTTTCAATTAACTTCGTAATCTCAATATTTTCTTCGAGCAGATCGTCCATGATACCCAGTATATCGTAGTACATTTCGGATAGTACACGGACACAAAGATATTTAGTGGTAATTTAAAGTTCTTCAGTAAATTTTGGTGCAATAATTTATGGAATTTCTTTAATTTTCCGACGATCAACGTAACTGACTCTGGTGAACGGGCCACTTCTGTCTTTATTTTTCGATGTTTTAGTTTCACGAAAACTATTAATTCTATTTTACACTAGTTAATGCGGTCTAATTCTTATACTCAAAATATTTCTCAACGATATGCAATAATTATGTAATGAAATAATATATTTTCTTTCAGCTTAACTACAGAGTGATCGAAAAAGACTGGCTAACAAGTAGAAAAGCAAACCTTACTTCCATTTTGCTAAGAGACTTACTGCAAGTAACCAGTGGCGTAACTTTAAAAAAAGAAGGTAGTTTTGATAAGAACAGTGATAAAAGATGATTACGCAACAGCCAGTCTTTTTCGATCACTCTGTAGTTTCTTTGCTTTTACTTCTTATATTGCACAGATAATTGGTATATGGCATTGGTTTATGGAAAATTTCATATAATGTGTTCGGGAGAGTTCCCATGTTATTGTTATTCGTGCCATTTGGCGCGAGTCTATAAAATAACTTATGCTGAAACAAAAAAACTAACGTGTACGAATACTTTTTGCGCGCTAATTTGATTTGTGTCATCAGTTATTAATTTTTATTTCACTATAATTTAATTTTTGTTGATTCATTTATGCATAAATATTGAATGTGTATATCCATAATACTCTTCATATTTTTATTTTTTACTTACCTTCAATTGTTTTCTTTTAAAAGTAGCTTCTATTTGAAAACTTTTACTGTACGAATACTTATTGCGCTCACTGTATATATTTCAACTATACAGTAGTGTTTCAAATAAGTTTTAAAATAAATGACATCCTACATTTTAATAATTTATGTTAACTAATCTTTAAACAATACGCCAGAAACTTAAAATTCTTAACTTAAAATTCTTAAAAGTTATAACTTGACTTGTATAGCGGTTAATATCTCTTCTACCGGCATTTTTTAAGATCCGTCACGGTGAAGTGCACTTTTCTAAGTAAATGTGTAGATGATAAATAATTCTAAAATATTTCACTTACCACTAGCCTAAAGGAGTTCAAAATCACACAAATGTATTCATAGAGTTGCTTTTTTTTAAATAGATCAACATTAGTTTAGAACAAATTGTCTCTATGTAAATGAAAGTACATTTAATTTCCTTTGAAAACAAGTATTAAAATACGATCTATACCTATAATTTTTCTTTGAAACAGAAAAGACAAATTCATTTGCTTCATCTGATCCGGATGGAATAACCAGAACACTTGATCCCGTCACTGGCATGCCCGTAGTGAAACGAAGAAATACAGCAAATAAAAAAGAAAGAAGACGAACTCAGTCCATAAATGCTGCTTTTCAAGAACTTAAAGACAAAATACCAAACGTGCCGGCAGATACGAAGTTATCAAAGTTATATATCTATTTATATTATTTATTATGGAATGTAAATGAAGAACATAAAATCATATGTTTATTTTTCTTATATTCCAGATAAAAACGTTACGGCTAGCAACATCTTACATTTCATATTTAACGGGTGTACTGGAAACAGATGATCCAGCGGGCGGTTTCCGTGCTGAGTTTGCAGGGGCTGGTATCCATTGTGGCCGACGGTCAGATGTCCGGCAAAACAATCGAACACGCACTGCTGTTTGTTCCACATCGCTAAGATGTGAAACGCCGATACGATTTATGGACAAATCATTGGTAAGTGCTTCTTATTTCATTTGATGTTTAACGAATTAAATGCGGCTATGGTAGTATCTTCACACTGATCTACCGATGACATCTGTGTGTCTTCCTAATATATACACAATTCATTGTAAAATAGAATTTCATTTTACAAATACTGCTACCACTTAATATATAATACTTAAGCTGTTCATATTGTCATGAAATTAGATTTATTTTGGTTGACGTATTTATAAGTTCAGAAATTAAAATTGAAAGTGTATTGTAAACATTTTCAATAAGTTTATATCTGTTAAACAATGCAAATTTTGTTTATAATTATCGAGTGATATAAATTGTGCCACATGTTTAGTTAGAATTTTATTTAGTTCATTTGTTTTTTGAGAAAACAATGATAAACAATGATGTATTTTTAATTTTTGACACAGGAAAATTATTTTATTATATATTAGATTAGTTTTCGACACTCCACTACATGCTATATGTTATGTTCGTTAACTGGTAAAAATCTATATACAGCATCAGGCTATATAAAATATCAATTTAATATCACTGAACTCTTTATTTATTACTCGTACATAACTATAATTGCTTATTTATACCGATCTGTCTCTTTAAATTGCGACATAACATATTATGATTATCTTGACAAAGACATATTTAACATAAAATCAATGCATAGCCTAAACCAAACAATAAAAATTCTTGATTTACCATATATATAATTTAATAGATTCATAACTAACTAACTTATTTTAACTCATGGTATAAATTAAGTCTCACGAAAATAAAGTGTAACTGCAATTAATATTTATACCATGCATACTTTTTTTGTTAACAATTTTTACTTTCTTATACACAGGAAATATACGTTTTGACCTTCCCTGAATCGATTCCGACTATGTTTGGAATGACGTCCGTCTGTGTATGTATGTAAGTTTGTTTGTGTGTGTGTGTGTGTGTGTGTGTGTGTGTGTGTGTGTGTGTGTGTGTGTGTGTGTGTGTGTGTGTGTGTATGTGTGTATGTTCTTTACAGCCTAAACGGTTGAAGCTAAAATTATGAAACTTTAAACTTAAGATTTGCATATGCCTGGGGTGTGCACCTTCTATTTTTGAAACAAATTTTCAAACCGGTAGTGCCTGTTTAGTCTAGTCATTTTTTGCAGTTTCTACAATTACTCAAAGTGGTAACAGTTACAGAAAAATTGTATGGACAAAAACTAAAGGTATTTATATTTCGCACAACTTTTGTTTGAAATTTTTTTCCAAAAATAGTACTTATTTCAAAATAATGGCTATTTAAATTTCTTCTTATTATATTTATTTATACATAATCGTATTATCTGCGCCTGTCAATTGTTTAACAAAATAGACTTTAATAATTTAAACTTTGACATTTTATATTTATGCTAAGAAATATATGAATTGTAAAGGCGATCTAAAGGTTAGAACAAATATTATAAATTAGAAAAATGATGAAACTACGATGTGATTTAACCCAAATGCGTATAAGATAATTCGGTGCATGACACTGCAGATGTTTTCTCTATTGTATTGGTAAGGTCTGATATATTTACAATTAGCGAACCTATATTTAAATGTGCACATTTACCGGAAAATGATTGCATTAAACCTAAAAAGTTTTCCATAATGAATTACAAAATATTGGAAATAGATTATAATATACCATTCATGACCTTGAGGTAATATTTACACTCTAATTTAAGGTGTTTATTAAATATACTAACTTGCTTGTACGTAAAATTCGTTTTGTTGGTCAATGCTGTTGGTAAAATATATATTTCACAGCATGAAATTTGGTAATATCTTTATAACGACACATCTGCCTCTAGTCATGTCATAAGACGAATAATTATTAATTGATGCCATTTCAGAGGATATATTTGTTACAATTCAGTTATAGTAAAAGCTATATACTATGTGAATTTCACCTTGGCTAAGGCTTGACTTATGGTCAATGTAATATTTACAGCAGTAATTTAATTAGAAACATGCATAATTTCTTTCAACAACATAAACAATTGAAAACTATTTGTTTTGAATTACAAATTATAATGAAATCACTACCTCATAATTTCAATGGATGTCACTATTAAAGCAATATATTCCAATCCGGTTGTAAGTTGGTAGCTTTTGTTATCATAGTATTTAAATTACAAAATGTATGTTCATCAATGTAATTTTTGTTTGATATTGAATTATATCAATCATATTTCTCTTTCATATAATAACAGATAAATAACACGAACTATAACCACAAATCTGTTTGACAGATGTCAAATGTGAATCAGTGTTATTAATAAACAAAAAAACTTTAGTGCTGTCGCTAGAACAAGACAAGACTTGAGCAAGATCAGCTAGTCTTGGAATGTTGAGATGAGATGAGAGTTCGATCAGATCTTGCGTATATATATGCACTTCCAACAACAAACTGTCGAATAGCTCCAGAAAGAATGCCCTCCGAACAATGGCGAGGACCTCCTCATTCGACCCAAATCTCTTACCATTGAGCCATTTCTTAAAGTTTGGACATAAATAATAGTCGCAAGGGGCCAAATCAGGAGAATGTGATGAATATTGAACCAATTCGTTGCGCTATTCATAAAGCTTTGCCATTGCAACTGCGCACTTGTTTTTTGTCAACTGATAACAATTGCGGCACTCTTCTGCCAGAGAGTTTCTTCATTCCCAAATATTCATGCACAATTTTGAGCACCCATTCGGTTGAGATGCCCGCAGCCTCAGCTATTTTGCACTTAATCACTTAATTGGTGACACATTTTTAAATACTCAACACGCAATCTGGAATCTATAGTCTTACCTTGTTAGCAATAAATTCCGCATACACACTTTTTTAAGTTGCCCAATCATAATGTATGCAGCCCTAGTAGTGTATAATGCAACAAATACCGCTTTCTTTCCAATACTGCGATTGCGAAAAAAAATACCGACGATTTGCCATAAACGCTTACAAATAGTTGAACCAACATTATATATTTCTCTAAAAAAACAAGACACGGCATGTTTCACTTATCAAAATGGAGAATTTTCATTTTGATAAGTGAAACAATATAATTAAAAAATGCGTAAGCCTAAATTAGTTAAGCTCGTTTTAAGTTTTATACAAGAATAAATTGATTTTCTTGTCCCTCCCTTTTACTAAAACATAATTCAAACACCAAAAATTATAAGTAAAATATCTGCAGTGGCATGCACCGAACTTTCTTATCCGCATATGGGTTAAACCATATCGTAGTTACATTATTTTTCTAATTTATAATATTTGTTCAAACCTTTAGATCGCTTTTACACTAAATATGTTTCTTAGAATAAATATTAAATGTCAAACTTCAAATTATTTAAGTCTATTTTGTTAAACAATTGACAGGCGCAGATGATACGATTTATGTAACAATATATATAATAAGCAGAAATTTATTTTGAAACCAGTCCTTTTTTTGGAAAAAAGATTCAAACAAAAGTTATGCTAAATATAAATATTATTAAGTTTTGTTCGCAAAAATTTTCTGTAACTGTAACCATTTTTGAGTAATTGCAGAAACTGCAAAAAATGACTAGGGTAAACACGCACTTCCGGTCGGAATATGGTTTTCAAAAATAAAAGGTTTTCGTGCCAGGCACATACAAATCTTAAGTTTAAAATTTCATAATTTTACCTTTAGCCGTTTGGGCTGTAGAGCGCTCACACACACACACACACACAGACGGACGTCATTCCAAAAATAGTCGGAATCGATTCAGGGAAGGTCAAAACGTATATTTCCGTTAAAATCTCGAGCTAGAAATTTTTCATGATTACAATACTTACTTATACTGCGTATAAGAAAGTAAAAATAGTGAAAATATTAGAATATTATTATTATTTGAAAATACTGTCGACACGATATAATTTTTTAAATGTTTATCTATATTTGTAAGTGTTAAGTTTTTATGTTATGTGGTAAGATATTTTCAAAACATAGAAATATACATCTTTTGTGTTTTGTTTTACCAGTTCAACAAGTTAATGTTATTCATGGTACTGTTAGTTCTTATTTTCATGGCGATTTTGGAGTCGATGCGGTCGCATCTCTCCTGTGGCTGTTTCTGTGTTTAATTGTTGTATTCAATCATCGGCAGTGGTTGGTGCTGCATCAGGTAACAGTAGGTCTTGTAGGTCAATTTGGGCGAAGTGACGATTTTCGATTTATGATTCCAAGTCTTTGATTGGCTTCTTGTATTTTCTTTGTAATGTGTTTTCTCCAGGTAAGTCTGCAGTGAAAGTCAATTGCAAGATATTTCATTGTTTTGTCATTTCCTTTCCATGGGATGCTGGTGTGGTCAATTACAATGTTTTCTGGGTTGCTCGTGTATCTTCTCAAGGTGAATATTTTTGTTTCACATTTATTAGGATTTAGTGTTATTCTCCATGTGTGTAAACAAGATGTTATTGTGTTTATTGCTGCTTATAATTGGTTTTGCTTTATTATACAATCTTTATTTTGTGTGATGATAGCGGAATCGTCCCCGTACATGGCTATTGCTGAGTGTTTTGCTAGTGGTATATCGTGCACATATAGGTTGAATAAAATCGGCCCAAGAATCGATCCTTGAAGGACGCCTGCTTCAATTTTTCTTAAGGTAGATTTGGTGGTACTGACTTTTACTTGAAATGTTGGGTTATTTAGAAAGGATTTTAATATATGGTAAATGTATGATGGTAGATTTAATAGTTTTAACTTTTGAAGTAGTCCTTCGTGCCACAACTTTTCAAAAGCTTGCGCGGCATCATGAATGCAGCCGTTGTGTATTGTTTATCCTCGAAGCTTTTTGTGATAATTTCAGTTAGATGTTATAGTTGGTGATTTGTCGAATTAAGTGGGCGAAAACCAAGCTGGAAATGCGGAATTATATTATTTTGGGAAATTTGTATTTCAAGATGGATTCTTATGATTTTTTCAAAGAGTTTTGATAGAATTGTAAGCAGGCTGATCGGTCTATAGCTTGAAGTAATTTTTTTGCCTTTTCCTAGTTTATTAAAAACAATAATTTCTGCATGTTTCCAGGTTGTAGGGAAATATCCTATTGCGAGGCAGCGGTTATAAATGGAGATGAGATAGGCGAGTGCTTTTATTGGTAGATTTTTTAGGACGATATTTGGGATTAGGTTTGGTGTTTTGCGGTTTGGGAGATTATTAATCAGTATTTTGATCTCTGTAGGTGAGGTTGACTAAGAAATGTACATCTATATTATACCTAAATAAATTTGTGAAATTTTTATTATTGGTTTATTTATTGTTGAATTTTATGTTTGGATTAATATAGTATTTAGGAGATAAAAAGTTCAACATCTGTTTTATTTACTGCAACAAATGGCAAACCGGAAATGTTTCTTTATAAAATATAATTATATCGCGATGAGTATATTAAATTTATAGAAATGAAAGGAACGTAAAATACAAAATTTGCAGTTATTTAGTAGTAGTAGTAGTTAAGAATTTCCATTTTGTTATCACTGATATACATATGTTATTATTTTCTACTTATATACTGATATAAAAATTATTTTGTCTATTATTATTATTATTATCATAATTTAATCTTCTTGTTTAAATTTTGTAGTTCGTGTTTTATTTAGGATGAATCGGTAATTGTTGTCACGCTATATATATTGGATGGGGATTCTGGCACATGGCTAAATTTGATTTCTGTAATTCATTACATTTTTAGTTCACTATAGAACTCTTCATTTATGAAATAAAATTTAGGATCAGCATATACATAAATCAAAATTTTGTAGCAACTATATTAAAATTTCAGATTTAGAAAATCAAATCATGAAACTATCAATATTTATGAAATAAATATTCGAATTCTAACTGGAATGTATAAGAAAGTCATGGGTCCGCTTCGATCTCCATAAGAATTTTGTTTAGTTTTAAAATGTAAGCTAACTATCCTATTTAGTTTTTTGGATACATATAGACGTTAGTTGACAAGCATAAAACATGTTTTGGTAATAGCATGCCTAAACTGAACACGTGCTACTTTATGTTTTTTTCATGTCCAATCCTTGGAGATAGTGGGGTTGTGATAGGGCAACGATAGGTTTCGAATTTCTGGCACACAGCAACTTAAAACACTGTGTTCCATAGCACGGACAAGCTACTAAGCCTGTATTAGCGTGCTATTTGTGTGATATTTTTCGCTAATACAGGCTTAGTAGCTTGTCCGTGCTACGGACCTGTTTCTTTAATTTTTGTAGAACTTTTTATTTAAATATATATTTTAGGACTTCAACTTTTTATTGTACTTAGATTTTAAAAGAAGTAAAAGACTGCCGTACTATAAGAAATTATAATAATACAGAAAAAACTATATTGATTTATTAAATTGTAACATCATATATATTTCAATAAAACCTTTTAAAATATCCGGCATGTCTGTCGCTGATCTTTCATATGCGCATTTTGGTTAGATCATTAGAATTAAAAAAAAAAATTATAAATTTTAAAATATTTTAAAATTTTAGACCTATTTTACATTTTTTGTTGAAAAATTGACAGATATAGCTTATACGTAAAATAAATAAGATTTGAACAAATTTCAATAGCTATTATTTTGTAATCCGTACGTTTTTTGAAAAATATGTCTAAATAAAAGTTATGCGAAATATTAATATTTCTTATCGTTATTGTAACATTTACTTCCGGTTGGAATATTCTTATCAAAAGTAAAAGGTTTTCTTGCCAGGTATATACAAATCTTATGTTTAAAGTTTCATAATTTTATCTTCAACCATTTAGACTGTAGAGCGCATACACACACAGTACCACAGACTGACAGAAACAGACAGACAGACACACACACACAGAGAGACAGACAGACGGACGTCATTCCAAAAATAGTCAGACTCGATTCAGGGAAGGTCAAAAGATATTTTTCCATTAAAATTTCGAGATCAAATTTTTTCATGATTACAATACTTACTTATATTGCATATAAGAAAATAAAAATGGCATGGATACAATGAAACATGTATTTGGCCGTACCCACTACTACCCTTTAATTGAAGTGTTGACAGTAGCAACATTCGCAAGTAACACACATGCGTTAAAATTAAGTTATCAAATGGTTATTAACATTACATTATTTATTATAATTATGGATTGGTGAAAGAGTCACGGGCAACAAGATTATTTATACGAGTATATGAAGTGTTAGGCAGAATACAAAATTGTATATTTATCTAAGTTTCGTGTTGATTAAAATAGGAATTTCAACCATTCGGTTGCTATTTTTATATCCTAGAATAATTGTACATATATTATAACTTTCAAAATATATAATTTATTATACTAATTATAGCACAGACAATACTTTAAGAGAATATGTAGAGTTTTGACGATATAACTTGAAGTAAAGATTTAATATTGTATTTTAACACACCGTGAGTTATATTTTATGCATGCTATTTATTTTTTTCTATTATTTTTTTCGCTCTTGCTTCTGTACGGCGCATACTCAAATTGCCCGGCGGTAGGGTTTGTACCTTTTTTGACCTTTCATTTTGCTCGAACCATCGGTTTAAGAAAAAGGTTCACTAATCCTCTTAAATTACCTAGTTTTACGAGAAGTATGTATTAAACTGGAAGATTTGAAGTTGGTACTTTTCGCGAAATTTCCTTTAATTTTCTAAAATTAGTATTACAGGTAACAATGTATCAATAGGGAAAATATTATTTAGTTTAAAGTTGATCACGATGGAAGAAGTGTCGTTTTGTGTCGTGGTTTAAGGGGACATTACAGGTGCAACTTTGAAAAAATCGATTTTTTTTTGCATTTTCTCTAAGCTACATTCATGTAGAATCAGTGGCCGAAAGGCCTATGCGATCCGGAAAGTTTTACGGCCCTTACGGCCACTTATACACAGGTACTTCCCGAGCGCTCAGCGGAGCGCTAGTTCCGCAGGGTTATGTTTAATTTTTGGGGGGCCATTTCGATTGAACCATCTTTTATTTTGCAAATTATTATGATTCCGACCCCAATTTTTTAATTACAAGTCCGCAACACGCTTA
This sequence comes from Nebria brevicollis, assembly GCA_944738965.1. NCBI lineage: Eukaryota > Metazoa > Arthropoda > Insecta > Coleoptera > Carabidae > Nebria > Nebria brevicollis. The sequence continues at coordinate 9,667,771 of OX122899.1, forward strand.
TATGACCAATTTCACTAGAATTGGGAAATGCTTTTTTTGACATCATCCACCATATTGGATCTGTGGACTCTCATTATTGCAATTTGATAACAAAATAAAGTTAATATAGTGTCACAACATATTAAGGAATATTTTCGTCCACATTGGTGACACGGAAAAATTATTATTGCAGTCGGAACCATTGCGAAAACTTTAAAAGCTACTTTTTTTTTACTGTGTAGTCGATTGCGGTTAAGGCGCGATACTTGCAATCCCTTGGTAATCTACGTTGTTACAAGTGTAAAGGGCGAGGAAGCAAAGAGGTAGTCCCAAACGCTACTCTTCGCTACCCCACTTCAACCAAAAACATTATTGTAGTTACGCCACATATCCCCTTCCAAATTATAACTATTACATCACTAACAATGTAGTGTTGTGCTTTAATATTCTCCAATTTTATTACTAAATTAGACGGCAACATTGATATTTATAGAGTTTCTGTATTCGGGATTCCGAATATCCAGGCCACGAGTATGTCGCGGGTCTTGAAGTTTAAAAGGTGTTATCAATTTGAGTTGATTCAAATACTATTGTATTTGTACTTTATAAATATTACTTTTCACAAAAATAAAATAAAATATACGAAGTATAAGTAAGTATTGTAATCATAAAAAAATTTGTCGAAATTATTTCGGTCTCGAGATTTTAACGGAAATATATCTTTTGACCTTCCCTGAATCGAGTCTGACTATTTTTGAGATGACGTCTATCTGCGTGTGTGTATTCAAACCGGAAGTGCATGTTTACTCTAGTAATTTTTTGCATTTTCTGCTCTAACTCAAAAACGGTAGTACTTAAAATTAAATTAGTCAGAATGAAAATAAAAGCTATTAATGTTTCGCATAACTTTTATTTAAAAATATTTATCAGAAAATGTACTGGTTACAAAAGAATAAGCTTATTCAATATTCTGCTATAATTAAAAAACGGTAGTACTTACAGCAAAATTTGTCGGAATAAAATAAAAAGATATTAATATTTCGCATAACTTTTATTTGAAAATATTTTTCAGAAAAGGTACTGGTTTCAAAATAAGAGTTATTTTCAATATTCAGCTTTAACTCAAATCCGGTAGTACAAAAACGGTCGTACTTACAGTAAAATTAGTAAAAATGAAAATAACAGATATTAATAATAGCAAAACTTTTATTTAAAAATATTTTTCAGAAAAGATACTGGTTACAAAAATAATAAGAAGAAGTATTAAATGTAATATTTTCAATATTACATTTAATACTTGTCACGCCTCCTGCATTGACTCACGCTGTATATATACGGGTATGCGGATAGTTTGCCACTGAACCTCAGACGTATAAGAAATAAAAATTATAAGAAAGTTCAGTAACAGACACCTCAGCTTTTTTTCTTAGAATATGCCTGTCTACGCGTATATAAACGGGTATTTCGTTTGGTATCTTTTTCACCTTTTGCCATAATTTATATATGCGTTGGTATGATAAACAAAGCAATAACACAAATTACAAGATATATGGAAAAAATTCTTTATTCAATATTCTAACAAAATTCAATTGTCGTTTGCCCATGAATAGGTACTCAATAGGAAATAAAACATTCGCATATTTGGATCAGATTTGTTTTAATATTCATACAATGTAACAAATATAGTTCTGTGTAATTACATTTATATAAAATATATTTTTCCCGCCAGAACGGTATCAATGATTATCACTTTTTCCATTTCCATATATAATCGTATTATTGGAAGTTGGAATAAAATTATTTAGACCGAATAGATAATTTTAGAGGGTTAAATAAAACATTAGAATTTGAAATAATATAGTGAAGATCGCTTCGATAATTTTAGAAATATAAAAAAGTATTCCAATCTATAAAATAGTATTGTAAAAACGAAAAATAATTTCTGCCGTTTATCACCAAAGAACCAAAGATTTTCTTATAATAGTATGTATATTTCAATTGCAAGGAGACGAAAGGGGGAATGGCTCCGCCTTGTGCTATCGCAAAGCGATCATATTATTGTTTCGAACAAATTGCTATAGTAGAGACATCTATCCATCATAATTCTTATTAAAAACACCAGCTCGTATATTCGAAATAAAACAATAGTTAGGGACGGTAATGCATTTTTTTTAAAACGTATGCAAGGTTTAATTGTCAAACTAGTTTTTCGTAAAAATGTTACTTATGTAGGCGTAACAATGCCGTAAAAAAAGTATCAATTTGTGAATATTTAGTATTTATTTAAATTAGTATAATTAAACGTACATTAGATTTAAGCACGGACCCGTGTAGAGACATCCTTTGTGAACATAATCATATTTTTTCAAGTATGATATAGTAATGTGTATTAGCTTCAGAACGAATATGCCAACCATCGTTTTTCCTACTTTTATCACTACAAGTATCGCACCAATTGACTTGAAACGAATTAGGCTGAAAACTAGGTAAAATTTACTGGATCCTGAATCTATTTTTATTCAATTAATGTTAAATTTTTCTATTTTTATCACGTTTTAAGCTCGAAAAAGCAATAGAAATTTCATCACTTTTTTTCACAAGGTCGCAATGTTGTTGTAATTTCCAAAATTATCTAGAATTTAGGTTCAGGATCCAGTAAATCTATTATAGTTTACTGACCAATGTGCGTTTTTTGGTTTAGATGACCAGAAGGGGCCCGACACAGTGGGCACAAATTTCTCGTGCGCGGTGCCAGGATGGCCGCCGATGCGGCGATGTTTGTGATAACATATTGTTGAATAAATGGTCAATAATAGAGGAAAGATGGATAATTTCAACCTGAAAACTGCATGACTCTACTGATTTTAGTTCTTTCATAAAAAATTCCTAAAGTTGACCCACTTTTCAGGCCTACAACCTGTAATGTCCCCTTAAGCTATTAGCAGTAGCCTGCAGCTGTATTTCTTTTTTTTCTGAAATATAATTATAATTTCTACATATCAACTGCTATATAAATATGTAACTACAAAAATTAAACAAGACGGAAAAAAACATTTAGTTGGTTTTGATTTATCTTAAAAATTACTACTTTCAATATTTTTTTACGTGTTTCGATTTAAACCTAAATAATTATTAAAAACATAGTAAAAATTGTAAATTTTCAAATATTCTTTAGTAAAATCAAAAATCCTTAAAAATGCATTATAAAGCCGGATTTCCTTTGGGCCTAATATCTCCTGAAGTACGGTACTGATTCGTGTTAAAATGCAAGCAGCACTTATTGCCAAATTTGGTTGAAATGGGCATGGTATCTTCAGAGAAATTTGGTCTTGCGAGCGACCAACATGTTACTAATTATAGCATATATACTCATTTTCATAATCAAGGCGAAGAGAATGAATTTCTATGAAAGAATTTGGTGGATCCGAGCTAGCTGCACAATGTATGCAGATGTTAAAAATTATGTATTAGAAATAATCCGATCAACTAAACAATGGTGTGACTGTAACTTACTAAAACTTAATGTATCTAAAACATCACTTAATTTTTTCCCCGGGGTCGAATAACTTAAACGTATGCCAAAACCTTAATAATTTAAATATTGTAAAAACAACAAAAATCTTAGGTCTGTATATAGAAAATAATATGAAATGGAACACGCAAATTTCAAACTTAGTTCTCAAACTTAACAAAGCTTGTTATTATTTACGAATATTGTCCAAAACAACAGCTTAATATGTACAAAAATCAGTTTACTTTGCATACTTCCATTCAGTAGCTACGTATGGTATTTTTTTATGGGGTAATTCGTCCTTATCTCATGAAGTTTTTCTGTTGCAAAAACGGGCGATCAGGATAATATGTAAATTAAACACTAGGGATTCATGTAAAAATAGATTCAACAGTCTAGGTGTTCTAACTATTCCCAGTCAGTATATATTTTCTGTTCTAAAATTTATATTCCATAATATTTCTTCTTTTAAATTTATTATATCTAAAACTCATATTACCAGACAAACAAAAAAAATACTTGAAATAACTAGTCATAATTATAAAAGCTTCGAAAAAGGACCATCTTATGTATGTATTAATTTATACAACCATCTACCTACCATTATTAAAAATTTGACCGGTAAATATGCTCTGAATCATATTAAGAAAACTTTATGAATTAAAGAATATTTCTTTTTTTTTACTACAGAAATTTTACTCTAAAATCTTTGTAAATTTGAATTTTACCTTCTTTCTTCTTCTATACCTATCTAATTATTATCTGTAATGGCATTTTTTATGTAATGTGTACTATTGTATCTGCAATTATATTAAGTTTGTAACTTCCGCATGCCTTTGGGCTTTTGGAAATAAATAATCAAATAACATACATGAGTATGAAATTAAAATAACAGAATTTATTATTTATATATATATATATATATATATATATATATATATATATATATATATATATATATATATATATATATATATATATATATATATATATATATATATATATATATATATATATATATATATATATATATATATATATATATATATATATATATATATATATATATATATATATATATATATAT
>OX122899.1:9672547-9699403 GCA_944738965.1 Nebria brevicollis
ATATATATATATATATATATATATATATATATATATATATATATATATATATATATATATATATATATATATATATATATATATATATATATATATATATATATATATATATATATATATATATATATATATATATATATATATATATATATATATATATATATATATATATATATATATATATATATATATATATATATATATATATATATATATATATATATATATATATATATATATATATATATATATATAGAAACCCAACAAATAAAAACTTTAGTAACATATTGACTAGTATCAGCTAAAAGTTTGGTATTTTAAGTGTCAGTTGCTATTTGAAAACTTTTCTAAATACAAATTTTATTTATTAATTTAGAATTTCTTTTCTAAAGTATTTGGAGAGTTGAATGACAATTTAAATACTAATTTACTAAAATGGCCTTTTTTATACTTTCGGTGATAATTTATTTGAGGAGTATGCGGTTGGAAACACATTTAAAATAAATTAATAATTAATATGTGATTCAAATCTTCAAAATACAAAAATTCTAAATTAATATAAAATCATATAAAATAAATAAACTACGCTATCAATATGACTAGTCGTATTTACTGATGCAATATGTACAATATGTCACTATGACATCGCTATTCGCCGATTCAACTGCTAAGTATTTGATCATCACCAACAAAATATTTTAAGAAAATAAATACGTACTTCGACAACTAAGTTGTCGTCATTAGTAAACATATGTAAGCATTATAATGTAATATCTCTGGCTAAGGTAAAGTCTAAGAAGATATGATTTTCTGCAGATTATAAGTGGTTCGCTAACCACTTATAATTTTCTGAACAGCATATCTTTTGAGGTTTTATCTTATGTTAGCCAAAGATATTATATTACACTGCTTCCTTATTTTTGTTACTGATGATGACAACTTAGTCGTCGAAATACGTATTTAAGTTTTTAAAATACTTAGTGGTTAATAACATAATTTTATGCATTATATTATTATTTTAAGTCAACAGCCAGACTCCAAGTAAATTTGTTAAAACACAAAAATGATTTATTTTATTATTTTCAATTAAAAAATTAATTATATCCAATCACTAACATTGGTACTCACTATCAAGCAATATCCATTACAGTACGCCTACATATATTAAATATTTGTATGTATCGTAATCGTGACTGAATTCTAATTGGTTGATATACTTAAAAAAAAATAATATTAATATGTAGTGCTTTCGTTTATTACTTATGGTGAATGATTTTGATAATGATAAAATAATATGCTTGGTTTTAATTTCACTAATCATTTATTGATATCTATACAATAGTATCATCAGATCTTTACTCATGCATCAAAATAGATCTGATGATGCTATTGTATAGCGAAACATAAGTGAAATGGGGTGGCAGAAAACCCTTATCTATCAATAAATAATTTGTGAAATTAAAAGCGAGTGTATTATTTCATCATTATGTTTATCAAAACAGATATTCTGCAACATGACAACTTGTTAAACTAAATGTCGACTTAGACCCTACAGTTTGCTGTAGATACGTGCAGTGATATACTCTGCATAATTTTAAATTTGTAATCGTTTAGTTATTTTATATTTTTTATATACTTCATTCGTTTTCTCATTATTATCGATAAGAATATTTAAAATATTTCCTCTGTATAAAATGATGGTATATTTAGACAAGCATTGGCTTCACCAGTTCTCAGAATACGCCTTCGTCGAGCAGGTTTGGCATGATGAATTTCTGCATAAATAAATAATTTATCAGCTATAATTAAAATGATTGAAGTAACAATCTTACCAACAATGATATAGTAATCAATCTAAAATATTTTTATTTATGTCTTGGGTATTATAAAAATGTTTTCGGCGAGCTGCTCAATATTAATATAACAAATTTCTGTATAAATACACAATGGTCCGTAGCACGGACAAGCTACTAAGCCTGTATTAGCGAAAAATATCACGCTAATACAAGCTTAGTAGCTTGTCCGTGCTACGGACCTATATGTTTAATATAAAATGTTCATTATTTACACCATATAATAATTATTTATGCTATAACCATTAATATTATAGTAACAATATTATTAATTTTTGACAGCTGTAGATTAAAAAGGGTTTTATCTATTTACAGTAGTTTAGTTGTGCAGAAATAGCTGGCGCTAGTAGTACCATATTTATTTTTAGACAGTTATTAATTATTAATCATATCATCATCAATATTTATAAACTATTAAAATTGTTGTTTTCGGAGTTTAGATTGAATAAAGGAGCAAGTATAAACAAATGAAAAACTGTAATTTAATACCAACATCATGAAAGTTATAAAATATGCATTGAAAAATACAGATTTGATATTTAATTTTGAATACTAAATTAGCTCACTCAAGTCTAAACAACAGTGATTTCGAATTATTTTTTACAAAACAAAGTAATAAAATCGAAAACAAAACTTCATTTTTATTTAAAACAATTAAAAGTTATTTTATTTATAATATTTTATCGTTGATTCATTTTTTCTCCGAAGCGCTGTCGACGCTACTCTGCCGACGGCGGTGTAGTAACGCCGACCATAAAATTGGGTGGACATAATATTAGGACGCATATGCTTCCATTATAGATAAATCGTATTTATACAAATAAAAATGTTTAATTTTAAATTAAAATTCATGCAATATATTTCAGATTAAAATATCTCAAACTTTGATATTCGCATTATATGTATTTTTATTATTAAAATAATTGTAAATGATTAAAAGCACATATAAATTTTATTTTGTATATACAAACATAGTTCGTTCTAGATCAAATAGATATTGCGTAATAGTGAATTATGTAAAATGTAAGACATATTTGTCTAATTGTAAGATGCAAGATACGGCTAAGATTTGCACGCACTATTTGGGGCAATGCTTTGATTATACGTGCATTTTGATCTCATGTAGTATTACGCAATAGCCATATCTTAAATTTTGCAAACTGCATTTTATGAAAGTTTAATGCAAGACACTGAATATGTTTTATTTAATCTAAATGACAGCAGATATTTCGGACAAATCAAACTTTAAAATATAGGTGCTTATCGAAATAGAATGATTTTTATAAAGAAATTAAATTAAATTATTGCTGTTCAAACGATTCGAGCTGGCGTTCCATTTTAATATAAGAATCTTATAATGAAGAATCTATCTTCACAATTGTACATGTGCAAACTAAATACAACCCTCCTATCCTAATGTTATAATGGCGCATTCTGTGTTCTAATGCGCCAAATACGATATATAGTTCCACTGAGACTTCCATCAAGTGATTGTTGTAATGGGCAACCAAAGAGAAGAAGTAATGTAATTATAAACATCATTCAGTCAGCATGTAGTATTGATCAAGTGTTTCAAGTGTATAATTTTTGCTGTTTAGTATATGGGCTTTGGTTGATGCGGCGGGGTACGATGGCCATATACCACAAGTGGTGCGTGTAATTCAGTTAGGAGATTCGGTGTGCTGCACACATAATGATTATTATGCATCACACCCGCCTTCAGTAATTACTTTTACTGTCAAAACATTTGCTAAACTCAATTTGGCTTTTATCTATATTACTTTTGTAAAATGCCCTCTTTCAATCATCGTTACTACTTTATTTGATATCCCAAGTACCTAAATTATATAATTGAAAAGGGTCAGGGTAGAATAATATCATTTATTCTTGCTTGTGATATTTAGATATTAATATGTACTTTAACATTTTGCATAATAATTACAAGATAGTCATTTTAAACTAAATTAAATGTTAAATAATCATAAAAATTAAACTTGCACTTTCTCAGTTTTCTTGGTGGTACTATAGTGATTTATGGTTTTGTACCTTTTGTTCGAAGGATTCTGTGAGTACAGAAAATGCAAAATAATTGTTAAATAAAATTGTTTTCGGTTGTTACTCAAATATAATTTCACACATTTAAATTTTCAATTGAATGATTTGTTTGGTTGCTATTGTTATGTTTTTTTTAGTCTATTTACTCATTTATTCTCTCAACGCCAATCAAGTAGAATGCAAAGAATAATATTTGATCTGACAAGTTTTAATCATAAACATATAATAAAACATCTTAAATTTATAATTTACTAGCTCTTTATTTCATTATAAATTGGACAATATAATAGAATAGATACATAAAATTTATTGAAATATTATTCATTTTAAATCATTATTATTTGATTAAAATCTGAGATAAATTAACATTCGATGGTTAAAGTTTTTGATGTTAAAAAGTTAAAGTTCTGCCATCTTTATAAAAAAAAAAGTTAACTTATTTGAAAGATAAATACGATCTGATTATGCGTTATACAATTCTCTTTTAGTAAATTAATCTAAAAATTATGTTATATAAGCAATATAATATAGTACAACTTAAAATATTATTAATATTGTTTTGTACAGCCTAGCTGTAAGATGAAACAGAATTTCAAATATATTTTAGGTAAAACTATTTCATATTGGTAATAGAACATTAATAGAGAATGACCATAAACATAAAAGATGAATTATCCGTGGTTAATGTATGTATGTATACTTTAATTATCACATAGGCGTGCAACGCAGTTTTTACCGCATTGTGATCATATTGGGGAATTGTTTCTGTCAACTTTAAGTTGGTTCATCACTGCATTTAACAAGATGAGCGAAACTAAAATCTTGATTCATATGGTTCATGTGTGGCCTTGAAGTAAGTTCTTCTCAATATTATACTGTATATGGTTAAGGCCAGTTAGAGCGAGTTAGAAAAGGCTAGCAGATGAGGAATGATGAAGATAAACTCATAGTACTATTTGATTATTGGAATACAAGAACTTTTATAATAAAATTAACGTGCATTGATGATTTATTGATATGCAGATAAAATAATCATGATGAAAATCATTTAATTAAATATAAAATTATTAATATGTAAAAGTAAAAGAAAATATGTATAAAATTTACAGACATATTATGGTATCAATTATGTGATTTTTGTGTTGTATAAAAAACTAAAAGTAATAATTTATTACAAAACGGAAAAATCTTTACGATGCAGACATAATCTGAAGTTATAAACGAGAATAGTAGTTATGGAAGTTTTCCGGAAACGTTGTAATAAGTTACTTTTCTAATGAAAGTTTCTGAAAATTATTTGTTATTTTTTTACATCAAACATGGATTAATAAAAAACAGTAATAAAATAGGAGGTTTTCTTACCAGGGACAAATCCTAAGTTTAAAGTTTCATATTTCTAGTTTAGGCTGTAGAGCGCGCATCCCCTCTTTTGCTCTATCCTTCTCTCTCTCCCTAACACACACACGCGCGGACACACACACATGCACGAACACAGACAGACATTATTCCAGAAAATATCAAATTTGATTAAAGGAAAGCCTATCAATGTGTTTCTGTTAAAATCTCGAGATAGTTTATTTTTCATTTTCTATTACTTACAATTAATAAAAATGACAAATTTGTCAATGTTTTTTGTCGCTGACACTAATAAATAATTTATATTATATTCACTGATGTGAAAATACACGTAGATGCACAGATATAAGCAATTAATACTGAAATGTTAAATTGGTGTTTGGAGAAACTAAATCATAAAGATAATGCATAAAAAAAGTATTAAAGCATAAATTATTTTACAAATAAATCTTTAATGGTTTTACAAGTGGTGTAATGAAATGGGAAAGTAAAACGGATAAGTGTTGTGAACCACTTTGGCATAACTGTCTGAAGTTAGATATACACAGAGCAGGTTGTCATATATCACTACTTCTAAATATAGTTTGAGTCTCAAGTACCTACCAAGGAAAAGAACTACATTCGGGGGTGCGCCATACCAATGTAATGGAATCACTAAGAGTGTACCGCACATTGGTGACCAATAAAATAGTCGCCCAAAAATCGTTTTCAAAAGTTAAGATTTACATATTTCGTTGAAAAAAAAAAGTGAAATGATGTATTTTTATTTTCTTATACAAAGTAATATACCTATAAGTATTGTAATCTGTTTTTATAAATTTGTGGGTACGGAAATGTAAAATGTTTAAGCTATAAACTTAAAAATTGTATATGGCCCAGATGTGCACCTCGAATTTCTTAAAAATAAATAGAAACACCTAGCGAGTATTAACAAAAATGGAAAATCAGAAATAGAAGTCGTACTTTATATATAAATTTACAGGCTCTGTAAGACCGGTAGCTTAATTATTGTGACATTTTATCCAATTAATTGTAATCTATCTCCATATACTATGCATTTCGATGTGTTCGATGGAAGTATGGCTGCGTATTTTACATTTTGTGTAAAAGTGCGTTATACGTACATACGTACAATTAACCATAAACTACCGGAACAAATATATAATAATTACCAATGTAATGAATAAACGTAAAACAATAATTGCTCAAAATTTTAAATTTATGAATTTTAACGGATACTATAACAGTTATTTGGCGATACACTGGTTTTAAAAAGGTTCATGTTTAGATCAAATTGGTTCGAATAAATTATAGAAAGGGATGAACGCACCGACGCAAATAAGCTACTTTCTAATATAACTTTTATCAAGAATACATGAGATGGTATGGTCATGTTGAAAGAATTTCGAATGAAGGATAGATGAAAAATATAAACCTGGGCGAGATGAATGGATACATATGATTGAGAATGAATTGCGTGAATAAAAGTTGTGAGCAAGAGGAATAAGAAAGCGTGATTTTGAATGAAGCGAAAGAAGTATGTAAGAATAAAGTTGATGATTATCAAGATGTGAATGAATGTAAAGAATTTTCTGCTTCCCCAGTAATGGAATTAGGCTTAATGTTATGTATCTAATGAACGTACCCGGTTTAAAACCATCTTCAAAAGTGCATCAGCAAAAAAAATCTTAATATTCAAGTACTTTAAAACCGTAGCATGCAGCGACACTTTTTACGTAGTAGTGTTAAAATCTTCTGTACTATACTGTACTATACTTTATAATACCATTCATAATACTGTATTATACTTTTATATTACAGTATATAACTGTATACGTAACATTAATGTATGTTGCACCTAATGTACAATGCATACGTTTTATACATGTATAGTATAAATGTTTTTATCTAATTACATACATACATAATCTTCAGACCTATCTCATAAAATGAGGTGAAAGAAAACGCCTTATATTCTTTCACATCTTTACAATATTTCGCTATTAACGCTCATCAAATATTTGGCCAATTTCCTGCCAGACCTATTCACCCCATTTTTTTTTTCAATTATCTTTATTGTTTTTAATTTTATTTACATTATTTATTTATAAAATAACGTTTAGTTTTTTGTTAGGATTGTGTTTATGGGAAAATGGAAGACAAAACCTAAATTTACTTCACCCTCTGTATGGAACATATTAAGTTTAAAATAAAAAATCGCATTACGATTTAAATATGTATAATTTTCCCCACAGGATTTTTTATGGAAAATAGGTGATTTTCGCGATTTTTTTTTGAGGGTAAATAACAATCCATGGTAAAAATGGAATGCATAGTTCTAATGCTTCAAATCGAAACTTAAAAAATGAATTTTTTCGTTATGATTAGGTAACTCCTGTGGCCGCTACACCAGGTGCAGCCTTACACCTCCATCTGATTGTTTTTGAGGACGCACCATTGGAGCAATAACAAAACAATTTTTTCTGTTACTGTCAGATATATTTCCCGTCAGCGTACGTAGGATTTTATTTTTTGTTGAAAAATAAAAATTGGCGACGTTTCGAAAAAAACAGTTTGTTTTTGACCCTAAACATGGAGATAAAAGCTTGCACCAAAAATGTATTTTGCTTGTTTCTGTGTCTGTGTCTATGCCTGTGTGTCTGTGTGTCTGTGTGTCTGTGTGTCTGTGTGTCTGTGTGTCTGTGTGTCTGTGTGTCTGTGTGTCTGTGTGTCTGTGTGTCTGTGTGTCTGTGTGTCTGTGTGTCTGTGTGTCTGTGTGTCTGTGTGTCTGTGTGTCTGTGTGTCTGTGTGTCTGTGTGTCTGTGTGTCTGTGTGTCTGTGTGTCTGTGTGTCTGTGTGTCTGTGTGTCTGTGTGTCTGTGTGTCTGTGTGTCTGTGTGTCTGTGTGTCTGTGTGTCTGTGTGTCTGTGTGTCTGTGTGTCTGTGTGTCTGTGTGTCTGTGTGTCTGTGTGTCTGTGTGTCTGTGTGTCTGTGTGTCTGTGTGTCTGTGTGTCTGTGTGTCTGTGTGTCTGTGTGTCTGTGTGTCTGTGTGTCTGTGTGTCTGTGTGTCTGTGTGTCTGTGTGTCTGTGTGTCTGTGTGTCTGTGTGTCTGTGTGTCTGTGTGTCTGTGTGTCTGTGTGTCTGTGTGTCTGTGTGTCTGTGTGTCTGTGTGTCTGTGTGTCTGTGTGTCTGTGTGTCTGTGTGTCTGTGTGTCTGTGTGTCTGTGTGTCTGTGTGTCTGTGTGTCTGTGTGTCTGTGTGTCTGTGTTTGTGTGCGCGTGTGTGTGCCTGTGTGTGTGTGCGTGTGTGTGTGTGTATGTTCTCTACAGCCTAAACGGTAGAAGCTAAAATTATTAAACTTTAAACTTAAGAGTTGCATATGCTTGGGGTGTGCACCTCCTATTTTTAAAAAATAATTTCAAAGCGGAAGTGCCTGTTTACTCTAGTAATTTTTTGTATTTTCTGCAATTACTCAAATATGGTTACATTTACAGAAAAATGTCATGAACAAAAATTAAAGGTATTTATATTTAGCATAACTTTTGTTTGAAATTTTTTTCCAAAAAGTACTGGTTTCAAAATAAATTTCTGCTTATTATATATATATTTACATAAACCGTATCATCTGCGCCTGTCAATTGTTTAACAAAATAGACTTAAATAATTTGAAGTTTGACATTTAATATTTATTCTAAGAAACATATTTAGTGTAAAAGCTGTCTAAAGGTTGGAACAAATATTATAAATTAGAAAAATAATGAAACTACGATGTGGTTTAAGGGGGCATCTCTAGTCTTTTTGCATGAATTTTCAAGATTTTTTTTCTTGCAGTAAACTTTATTATCACACTACAATTTTTTTTATATTAAAAATATACATATTGAAGTCTGCAAAATAAATTTTTTTTTTTAAATTTTTCTTCCAATATGGCCCAAATATGGCTGCCACAACGAAGCTTCCTTTTTTTTGGCTGACATCATTTCTTGACACAGGAAGCTCTCAAATGAAAAATTCAAAAAGCATATTAAAGTATAAGAAAGTGGCTATAGCCCGTACTAAAATCAAGAAGTTTAAGTAAAAAAAAACAAAATGGCGGGCTTTTCTAATTTTCGGCTTATTTTTTGAGGTTATGTTGTTTAAAAAAGTGCTCAAATGTAATCGAATATTCATAATTCTAGTACGGGCTATAACTATATGTGTGACGAATAACCTCTCAAAATTTCAGCCCAATCGGTTTAATAGTTTTTGTTAAATCATGTCAGCCAGGTCAAAAAATGTTATTTCGAGAAAAACGCGTTTAAAATAATTTTTTGAAAAACTGTGTAAAAAATGAAGAAATAAACCTCATACACTCAATCCGCGATACCAGCTCCATACATAATTCCTTCCTGGTCTATTGTACGATGTTACTATTAGTATACTAAATGCAAAACCGGTGTTTTTGGAAAATTGATTTTTTCATCGATTTAGACTAGAGATGTCCCCTTAACCCAAATGCGTAAAAGAAAGTTCGGTGCATGACACTGCAGATGATTATATATATATTTAAAAAAAATGCTTCCCATTCAACATTTAAATGATTTCTTTATTTAAATCCTTACCTGTATGATGTACAAATTGAATATAGTTGAATGATCCGATACTATGTTAAAACATCTGCACTGGACTTACTTATCAGTTTTCTTAGGAGCGATAGTTAAACACAAATGTTTAAAATTTCAAGGAAATATAATTTTACATTAAATTATATTAGTAATTATTACAAGCAAAAATTAGTAAGTCTTCAAATAAATTCAAAACACAATACAAAACATATTCTTCAATTGTACAATAATTTTAATATGTCACTATCCTTTTAATCTCTTCTCTTTAGATATATTTTGCATAACCAAAATCAAATATCAGATCCAAATTATTTTAGTATATTTTGATTTTCTGTTGAAATATTGACAGGCAAATTGTCAGACTCGGTTCAGGGAAGGTCAAAAGTTTATAATACTTACTTATTACTTCGTATAAGTAAAGCATAAAGTATAAAGCATGAAGTCTAAACTTATTTTCGCTTCTCCTCTTTGTATTACTAATGATATATGTAATATTGCTTCTTCTACTTCCACTGCCTGTTCTATATCCGTTGCTCAAAATTTACTGCTGCTAAAATACTAAATATCCCATCACGCAGATTACGTCAGTGTGCGTTGTTGTGTTGGAAATCGTAGCCTCTACCGCTACCACCTCCGTTCTCATCATCGCTTTGGTTAGCGTTCTGCTTTAAGGGGGTAGCATTTTTCTCTGGTTCCAAACAGTTTTTATAGCATAATATTAATGCTACAAGTGTCTAGAATGTGTGGTCGAAACGGATTTTCATTATTTAGGTTGTTACATTGTACATCGCATTTATATAGGTGGAGCTGTCTCCTAAATTAACGTATGTCCAGCTTTGTGTAAACAGGTGCTTCGTGTATCGCGCCGTTTATTTAGTTGTTTTTACTTTCTTATAGAAAGTAAAAAGTGTGTAAGGAAATGGTTGAATGACGAAATATTGTCAAATTGTGAAAGAATGTAAGGGTTTTTCTGCTACCCCATTAATGAAAATAAGCATTATGATTTGTATGTATATCTTCGTCTAGTATGGATGGAGAAACATCCATTCTCAACATCGCACTGTAAAGAGTACAAACTAGACCTACAATGTCGTAATATTAAAATATGAGCAATAATGACTCGGGACCGATATAAAGCTACGGATGATACGGTTGTAAGGAGACCCCGCATATAGAAAACACGAAAAATACAAAAATAATTTTTAGCAGTCACAATAAATTCTTACCTATGAGTAAGAGTTTCCCAAGTGTGCTACTGATTTACACAAGGTCCTCGGATTTTGTTCAAAATTCATATTTTGGTAGATCTAATGAATAAAAATTAGGTCCTGAAAATATTTTGGAAAAAAAATATTTAATTTTTGAGTTATAAGCTATTGAATATTTTTGAGTTAATCAATTTAATAATTAATATCTCAGATACTAGTAGTTAGAAATTTATGAAATTTTGATAAAATGTAGCTAATAGATAGACCTATCTAAATATATTTAAAAAAATTAATTTACATTTAATTTATATATGAAAAATTAAGTTTTTAATAAACAAATAAAAAAAATTTCATGTTCTCCATGTGATACATGAATTTTAATTTATCCACAAGATTGTAAAATTATTCTTCTTCAAAATGGAAAAATAAAATTTACGGCTGCCGGAATTAGTAACCGAGTTATAGTAACTCTCGCGAGCACCTTTCCCGTGCGAGGTAGCAAAAAAATGCCACTCCGCCATAACATTGAACTCGCTTTTATGATTCAATAAATTAATAAAATTATACTTATTTTTATATTGCGACGCTGCGCCGTCAGAAAAATATATGAATTTTTTAACCTCTTCCTGTCCAAAATGTCCTATTAGATAAGCGGTAAGCTTAGAAATAAATAAATGGACTGCTGATGCATCGTTAATAAATGTATAAAGTACCTAATTATTAAATTGCATTTATTAATTTATTTGTTGATTTCAGTAAACATATCATATTTGCTTATATCACATCCTTTGAACCCCAAACACTTGAATAACATATACAGAACGCGCGGTAGTTTCTTTGCGCCTAGACGTTAGTGACTCGCGAAAGTTACTATAACTCGGTTACTAATTCCGGCCCCGTAAATTTTATTTTTCCATTTTGAAGAGGAATACTTTTACAATCTTGTGGATAAATTAAAATTCATGTATCACATGGAGAACATGAAAAAAAATTAATTTGTTTATTAAAAACTTAATTTTTCATATATAAATTAAACGAAAATTAATTTTTTTTTAAATATATTTAGATAGGTCTATCTATTAGCTACATTTTGTCAAAATTTCATAAATTTCTATCAACTAATATCTGAGATATTAATTATTTAATTGATTAACTCAAAAATATTCAATAGCTTATAACTCAAAAATTAAATATTTTTTTTCCAAAATATTTTCAGAACCTAATTTTTATTCATTAGATCTACCTAAATATGAATTTTGAACAAAATCCGAAGACCTTGTGTAAATCAGTAGCACACTTGGGAAACTCTTACTCCTATGCTAGTCAAAACCTGTACGCGTATTAGAGTGTATAAAGAGTGAGACAAAGTTTTATGTCTATTTTATTATTTGTTTAGATAGCATAACTAATTAAATTTTTTGTTTTCTCAATAAAAATTGTCAGTCATCTTCTATATTATAGGGATTACTTTTATTTTATTATTTACCATTATGATTTCTACGACTTTTATGGCGTATAGTAAAACTTTTGCAACTGTCTATCTGAATTTAGGATAAAAAAGATTGAATTGGAACGTACCCCAGTTTAATCAATTTTGATTTGATGCATTACTGAAAATTAGTAGAGCTTTATTTTTTATGTAATGACAGTATATAATCATGATAAAATAAGAATCCACAAATGGAACATAAAGAAACTATCTAAAACATCTGAGATATTTTCATAATTATTTTACACATCTTCATGAAGTAAGAACATATTTTGAAATTTAACAAATATTAATAAAAAATACTTGTATTTTGAATCTGCTTAAATTAACATTAACATGAAACACTACAAACATACATAACTTAAAGATACCATTCACTTAGTTTTGTTTCGATAGACGTCAAATATTTATTTTATCAAGCAAATAATGCTTACTTGTTTAATATTGCAACTCATGACTAGTTTCTAGTTAGTCTTGTTTAAAAAAATTTCCTCATAGAATATTCTAAATAATGTTATTAAAAAGTTTATACAATAAATATAACTGATAATCAAATCAAAAATTAATGTTTAGTAATGCCGACAAGATAAGAAATTTCTTGGTCTTGGCATGAAAATCAAAAAAAAAACAAATCTTTTGTTTCGAAATTTCAAGACAAGAATTCTTGACATTTTGTCTTCAATCATTTCACTATTAGGCTCAATATTTTCTTACGCTATTGTGTATCCTTGTCTTTTTTTTTTTGTAGAATTCAATGCTTAATTTTCATGCAAGATTTTACGTAATTTACAGCTCTGCGACCAAATAATATTTAAATATCTACTAATATATTACTAAAATAAATATTTTGATAAACGTTTTCACTCTAATATAGATTTGATAAATAATGCAACAATATTTGTTCTAAATTTGTGCGAAATTTCGAAAAATATTGTGAATATCATACAAGAATAGGCACAAACAATTACTTGTGCACGCGAAATTAAAACTATTTATTTTCTTGTCGAGATATTTCAAGATGCTCATGAAGTAGTCATCTGAGATGAAATTCTTAAAATAATTAAATATTAATTGTTATGCTGTATATGTTTCATAAAATATAGTAGTTAATAAATTTAATTTTCTGAGAACCACTGATGAAGCTAACATAAATAAAAATATATCCATCGGTACCGCATTTATAAAACTATATAAATTAAAATTTTAAATACGTAACTGGTAATAATAATTTGATATGATTTCAGGAAGAAAGACAAAACGAAGTATTTGAATCTGTAAGAAAATCAAAGAGCCGCACCGGTTGGCCTCAACACGTCTGGGCGCTGGAATTGAAACAGGAGCAAAATCTTTA
Source organism: Nebria brevicollis (assembly GCA_944738965.1). NCBI lineage: Eukaryota > Metazoa > Arthropoda > Insecta > Coleoptera > Carabidae > Nebria > Nebria brevicollis. The sequence continues at coordinate 9,686,462 of OX122899.1, forward strand.
GACAAATATAATTTAATAACCAATAAACGTGTATGTGTCTGGTCTGGTTTGGATGGTTTGGTTGCAGATTTGTATCGAATAGAAGGTCCGTGAACCAAATAGCATATACATACATAAATAAAGGATGTAAAAACTGTCTTGTTTATGCATTAGGAAGTGTATAAGTTTGCAGTTGTATTTGTAGATCGTTTTATTGTATATAATATATCTATTTTAAGTCTATCATGAAACATATGGCCCCTTGTAAAAGCATACACAAATTATAGTCGGCCTTCTGGTGTACGTCTTTATTTATATATATATATATATATATATATATATATATATATATATATATATATATATATATTTATTTATATATATATTTATTTATATATATATATATATATATATATATATATATATATATACATATATATATATATATATATATATATATATATATATATATATATATATATATATATATATATATACATATATATATATATATATATATATATATATATATATATATATATATATATATGTATATATATATATATATATATATATATATATATATATATATATACTAAAAAATAAATTTCTTCTTAATTTTTTATGGTCAAATTTGTGATGGTAATTGGCAAATAGACCAAAATATTTACTATTATATATATATATATATATATATATATATATATATATATATATATATATATATATAGATATATATATATATATATATATATATATATATATATATATATATATATATATATATATATATATATATAAATGATAATAGTAAATATTTTGGTCTATTTGCCAATTACCATCACAAATTTTACCATAAAAAATGAAGAAGAAATTTATTTTTTAGTAAGCTTATTGTTAGTTAAACTTAATGCTAAATATAGGACGTAAAAGAATATATTGTAATAGAAACATGATAGAAGCATACAAGATATTACGTATCCTACTATAGCTTTTGTGACGTCACTGATTAATGATAATAGTAAATATTTTGGTCTATTTGCCAATTACCATCACAAATTTTACCGTAAAAAATGAAGAAGAAATTTATTTTTTAGTAAGCTTATTGTTAGTTAAACATAATGCTAAATATAGGACGTAAAAGAATATATTGTAATAGAAACATGATAGAAGCATACAAGATATTACGTATCCTACTATAGCTTTTGTGACGTCACTGGCTGATTTGATATATATTTCATTATCCTACGTTTTCAGTATTTTGATAGGTTAAATCTCAACCTTTTTAATGTAATTGAATACCTGCGCAGAGCAAACTGACATTTTCATTCACCGAAACAACACCCATAGCAATTTTTTAAGTTTTTTCTTTATTGATCGTATAGAAGTTAAGGTTTAGAAAGTTATGCTTAAGTTTCTTTCAAAGTTAATAATACATATCGGATTAATTTATGCGCTTCGTCAGTTGGCGTAGGTGATGTGATACGACGGTGAGGCAATGGTTGACCTGAAATACATAAATTACTTTAATGAAACCTACCTTCAAACTTGACTTTCGTAATATCAATAAAGAAACTTGAAGATAAACTTTACTAAGTCATAAATATTAATTACTATATATGGTATTGGCCAACTATATATGACCAGTTATACATTATTATATTTTGATTAAATTTAATAATAATACTAATTTATTATTATAGTATAATTAAAAACTATTATAGCTAAACTATAAAAAAGATATTATAAGAACAATATTTAAATAACAAAAGTTATAAATATTGCATTGTCTGTAACTTGTTATTAATGAAACAGAAATGTATGATCCTAAAATATAATATTCATTCATCCATACTACCTATATAATCTACTACATATTATAAATAACTAATAAACGATCCGTAACAGTACAAATTTCAATAAACAAAGAGTTAAGGTAAATTTATTTTTATGTATTTTCTAAAATTAGTTAAATAATTTCTTAAATGCCACAAATCGATTTCTTGCTATTTTTTTAAAATCATATCCACTCCGAATCCGAATGCACTTATTTTGTATCATTCCACGCTGATGCTTTTATGATTCACCAAAAGCCACATCATCTGCACAAGTTAAAGCAGGAACAATCATATCACAAACAATTACTCCATGTCCGCTATATAATCTCTGAGGTATTAATACAATCATTAAATTGCCAGAGCGAGATCACTCTATCTTGTTTCACACTCATTTCAATATCGAATCATTCTCTCAATCTACTATCAACTCTTTCTGTTGCCTAACTACTAGCATTTGAAAAAGATTCATTCACACCTTAAATTCTCGAATACTATCATTCATCTTTTTACTTTCCTATACCCTTTAAGTCAAAAACGGCAGTACTTACAGCAAAATCAGTATGAAAATGAAAGATATTAACATTTCGCATAACTTTTATTTGAGAATATTGTTCAAGAAACGTACTGGTTACAAAATAATGGCTATTAAAATTTGTTCATTTATTATTTATTTTACATATATCGTATCAACTATGCCTTTCAATTGTTCAACATAGAAAGTAAAATAACTTAAAATTTAAAAATTTTTTAGAATTTTAAAAATTTTCAATTTTTTTAAATTCTAACGATCTAACCAATATGCGTGTAAGGAAGTTCAGTGCCAGACATGCGAGATCTTCTAGATCGTGAAAGCTACAAAATAATTATTTATTATTATTGAGTGACTTTATATTTTATTTATTATATAGTGAAACACCATCTCTCAAAAAAATCATTTTGTTTATCATGCAATTTCAATCGAGATATACACATTACTTTTCCAATTATAATTCAACTCGCCTACAACATTTACCAAACTAATACCTCTGCAGTTATTAGTCACTCGAACTACCTATCCCTTTAAAAAACATTTGCAGTGTCATGCACTGAATTTTCTTATACGCATTTTGGTTAAATATTATTTGGACAATTTTTCTAATTTATAATATTTTACTAACCTTTGGAACACCTTTTCATTAAATTATTTCTTGGTTATATATTAAATGTCAAATACCAAATTATTATATTATATACGCATTTTGGTTAAATATTATTTAGACAATTTTTCTAATTTATAATATTTTACTAACCTTTGGAACACCTATTCATTAAATTATTTCTTGGTTATATATTAAATGTCAAATACCAAATTATTTAATTTTTTGTTTTTCTATTAAACAGTTGACGGGCACAGTTGATACAATTTATGTGAAAATAAGTATAATAAGAACAAATTTCAATAGCCATTTTCTTGTTTCCGGTACCTTTTTTGAAAAATGTTTCAAGTAAAAGTTGTATAAAATGCTAATATCTATAATGTTTATTCTAATAATTTTTCTGTAAGTGCAACCATTTTTGAATAATTGCAGAAACCACAAGAAATAACTAGAGTAAACATGCACTTCCGGTTTGTATGTTGTTTTCAAAAATAAAAGGTTTTCTGCCCAGGGATATACAAATGTTAAGTTTGAAGTTTCATAGTTTTACCTGCAACCGGCTAGGCTGTAGAGCGCTCACACACACACAGACGGACGTCATTCCAAAAATAGTCGGAATCGTTTTATGGAAGGTCAAAACGTATATTTCCGTTAAAATCTCGAGATCGAAATTTTTCATGATTACAATACTTACTTATACTGCATATAAGAAAGTAAAAAGGCACAATTACCAGGACACTTCCAGTCATTTGAAACTACGCTAGTTTTCAAATAAAACGTAAACAATTTTTCCAACCAATCGAACAAACTTACACTCCCAAATCTCAACATTTCTATAGTCATCTATATGTTTTGTTCGCTAATAACACATTTTACTCGCGATAGACACTCATATACTTCTTCACTAATAACACATTCATCAACAGCCGTTTCAAAAATAACACATACCAAAAATAACACCTGATGCATTACTACATCCACTTGATCCATCTTATAAACTTTTGAAAAATTCACAGTATCTCACTGATGCACATCTGATTCATTCCAAATTCACCACAACCATTCTATAAAACTTTCATGCAACTGGCATTGCTGTCACCTTTCAATTTATTTACAGTTATTGATTTTCCGATAGAACGAAATAATATTAAGTCATCCAGAAAAATAAACAATCACTTAAGAAAATCAATATTGAAATTCTTAAATATCTTACTTATATCGCTATAACATTTTGTTTGAGTTTCAGTTCATTTAGGAACTAAAAAATTTCCAGAAATAATAATTTCAAATATAGCGTAATGAATTATTATGAATATATAGTATCATTTTGAATTTTAATAAATATGAATTTTAGTAACCTTTCTATTTACAGCATCCGTCCAACACACAACAAATGTACTTCTATTAAGTTCAACAAATAAGTCTCATTGATTAAAGAGACATTAAATAGATATTTAATATTGCCTCAAAAAATATTTTTACAGTACAGTTGTCTTTTCTTTTGACAGCGTAACAAGACATGCTTAAAGAAGGATTTATGTAAAGAATTTGAACCACAGTCTATAATATATACTATTTTATTTTATTAACAGTATTTATAGTACAAAATGCAGCTAAGAAAACAACTTAAAATGTGTTGCGAAATGTAGCTTTGCAATTTCACTAAACTCACTCAAAATGCACAATTGATAATATACATATGTTTAATTTAATGGTAACACAAGAACTAAATGTATGACAATATTACTATTTATTTATACTACTTACCAACTAGATTAATAAGGTGTAAATATTTAATATAATTGATAAAAATAACACTCATCCAAAAGTAAGGAAATTGTTTTGTAAAATAGCCAATTTTCATAAAATTCATCAACAACTCTTATAAACATATTCCCACACATCTAAGATCTTACAAAAAAAAAAAAAAAAAAAATATATATATATATATATATATATATATATATATATATATATACCTTTAATTTTTGTTCATGCAATTTTTTTGTAACTGTAACCATTTTTGAGTAATTGCAGAAACTGCAAAAAATGACTAGAGTAAACAGGTACTTCCGCTTTGAATATTTTTTTCAAAATAGGAAGTGCACACCTCAGGCATATGCAAATCTTAAGTATAAAGTTTCATAATTTTACCTTCGGTCGTTTAGGCTGTAGAGAGCATACACACACACACAGACACCCACACACAGGCGGACGTCATTCCAAAAATAGTCGGAATCGATTCAGGGAAGGTCAAAACGTATATTTCCGTTAAAATCTAGAGATCGAAATTTTTTATGATTACAATACTTACTTATACTGCGTATAAGAAAGTAAAAAGGGCTGCTTGATGTTTGGTTCGGTACATTGGAATCTGCTTCATAAATTTAAACTTAAAATATATGACCTAAAAATTTAATATAAGGACATTTTAAACAAATAAATGTCAACTTTCTTTATTTTAAAGTATTCTTGATAAAATAGGATAAAAATATACATTCGAAAATTCGTTTCAGTCTACTTTTCGATCCACCTTGGCTAGCATGTGCATGCGCTCGTTTATGTTTACAGAGATAAAGTTATTTCAATGTGTGTATTTCTTAATAAATTTCACCAGTTTCAAGAAATTTACTCCTTTAAATTCTTATTTATGTTACCATAGCTACATAGGTATGAGAAATAATATTTAATAAATCTTATCAACTTTACATGGCAACTATTGTCACAAATAGGCGAAACTGCATTCCAAAGATTAATAAAATTTTATATATTAATAATCATATTAGGTTTTCAGTTTATTTGAAAACTAATAAACGTCCGGTCATAATAACTTCATAGGAATAAGCCTGAAGTAATTATAATATTTTCGTGAATGTTTAAAATTTGTATTATAATATCGTTTTATCTAAACAAAATATATTTACTACATACGTCCAGTGGAAAACACTGTGTAGATGTTTTTTTTAAAATTATTTTAATAACGATTTTCACAAATTACATTTGTTATTATATGGTACAGATAACATTGTTATTTTCGATTGTGTGGGTGTGTACATGTGTAGATATATGTGAGCGTCAGTGCATGTGCACGTGTGTGCATCCGTGCTTGAGTTTGTATATGTATGTATGTTTATGCTTGAACGCTCTAAAGCCAAAACTGTCGTAGGTAAAATTATGAAACTATAAACTTGTGTATAGTTTAGATGTGTCCTTTTTGTTATTGAAAAATATATTTAAAGCGGAAGTTTACTTTAGTAATTTTTGGTCGTTTCAATAATATCAATGTCTGTACTTACAACAAATTTAGCTATTTCCAAAATCAAATTTTTGTTCGAAACGTTGCTTCAAAAAGTGTATAAGTTAAATGAAAACAGCTACTGCAATTACTTATTTATATTGCCCTATTGCTCCGTATGTATGGGAAATTATATTTATTAAATTAAATCCACTATGCCTGTCAATATATTATATAATAGTTATTTATGTATCAAGGGAATAAACTAAGGTTTTATTCCCGAGACTGTAGCTTATTTCAGCTTATTTTCAGGGATTAACGAAGTTTATTCCAGAAATGCATACAAAACTTATTACCCCACGTCCCGACTTTTAAATTTAAATAATTTAATTTATTTATGGATCAATGATATGCGTTCAGAGAAACAAGTTTGCAATGAAAAAAATTCATAAAAATTTGTTGTCAAAGAGATTGTTTATTTATATCGTGAAAAAAATTCCATTTATTTTATTCCCTCACTTTATTCCCTAGGGAATAAAATAGTCTATTATGTGTCAAATGTGAACTATATAAAGTGACAGTTTATTCTTGGTCGGGAAAAAAATTAATTATGACTTCATTTGAGTTTGACTGTACAAAATAGATTGAGGGGAAATCTTTAAAAGCATAATGATATACCTACCTATTTATAATATTTTAGGATGGAAGAACATATTATGTAAAGTATTTAATTTATTGGAAAACAGACGAATTTCTGGTTAGAATAATTACTAATATATAATAAATAATATTAGTGTCTAGAATTTTTGTAAACTGTATTTTATTATCCTTTCTCTTAAAACTAATATATCTTCTGTTATAAGAAAGTCTTGTGTAATATTGTAGATGCTTTACATCTAGTCCTTTCAGTTGTTGTTTTATCTGCTAATACATTTAATTATCTAACTAATGTCTTATAAAAGCAAATTATATTTGCTGTACTAATAAATAAATCTATATCTAATTGAATTTATATTTCTTATACAAATTTCGATTCGATTTTCCAGTATAGTAAATTTTAGTGGCCTTTATAAAATTGGTCATAAAATAATTAGATGCCTCAATTGCGTACGTGAAGTCGTGAATTCATATTTGCTGCGCATATACACTCCCCATGAATTACTATGGCAACGACTGTATGTAAGCATAACAACAAACTTCATTCCAAGACCGTTTTTGTTGTTGTGAATAAAAGTATAATACATTAGGAAAAATGGGGGAAAATATGCTACGGTTTATTATAAATGAAGTAAATAAAATGCTCAACACAGAGTATAATATGATTTCGTTTGATTCATTGTCGAGAAATGCTTTACTTCAAATTTATGCTGATTGTCTACACCAAGTGGATGCGCTTTCCAAGGTATGTATATAAAAATTGCACCAAATATTTACAAATTATTACTTAATAGTAATTATATACACTGCTATGAATTTTCATGTTTGTAGTTAAAAAACTTGAGTTTCTTTCTATTGCTAATATTAGTTTAAATATATCTATTAATAATGGATCGTGTTTTGGATGATATCTTAACATGTATTTGTCGTCGGAAAAATTTCAGTTCTAAATATTTTCCTTGATAGATTCTGAATCTATCAGGCAAAATGAAATTTCTTTCAGTGTGATGAAGGTTACGGACTTATCGGAATCTGTTCACTTAAAACTATAGCTATATTCATTCTACAAAAACACTCAGATCTATCAAATTTATAGACAGAGAAATTATATATTATGGAGTTAACGCAGGATTTTTATTTAAAAATATTTCCTTTAAGACACTTGTTAAAATTAAACTATTGATCTGAACATTTCACATTACAACTTTAATAACGTTATCTACTTGTCAAAATCTGCTGCAAACTCATTGACAACTGTGACGACATGCTCTACACGAGAGCAATAACCAATCTGAATTGCGTGTGCACTAATTGTAAGTAAAAAACAAAGAAAGTATCTTGTGCAGCAATTTGATGTGACGTACTTAACAACAGAAGTGATAATAACTATCGAGGACGTTTTCCCTCGAATTTTAGACCATGCATTTCTCTATCCTTCATCAGACATTTTGCTACCACACAGCCGACCGCATCCTGTGAGTACTTTTTATCTGACACCAAAATAGTCAACATAAACTTAGTCACTCTGCAGCTCAATGCATTTAGGCCGACAAGAGACAATTTATACAATATCTCAAGTTTATAATTTAAATGAATTATTATAATAGTGCTGAAAGTAGAATATTTTGTTGAATTTTCTTGACTGCTTGATTTATAGCAAATTATTTTTAGTAACCGCATTTTTATATTAAAGATACATACATACATATCATCACGCCTAATCCCATCAAATGGGGTGGCAGAAAACTATTAACATTTTTCACATCTTTACATACTTTCACATCTTTACACGCTTCATTAAACTCATTACATTATTCATACTTGTTTTTCACACAGTTCATTCTCAATCATGTTTATCCTTTTACAAGACGGCCTTGCATTCTCACACATAAATCTTTTTTGTTAATCTTTCATTCGACATTCTTTCGATGGCCATACTATCTCATTTGACTCGCACCTATTCTACGTACGACATTATTTACGACATCGCACTGCTCATACACCCACGTATTCCGCATTCTGTCTCTCCTCGATACGCCACAAATACCTCTCAAAATTTTCACTTCCACAGCAGTCACACGCTTTTTATGCTTGGATTGACAAACCCAACATTCACTACCATACATCAAGGATGGCACAAGTACACCAATGTATACGCATAATCTTGCATCCTTAGAAATCTTAAAATGTCTCGCAAACATTCCTAACGCTCCTAAGATCTTACATCCAGCAGACACTCTTCTCACAATCTCGCAATCATATTTAACAACACTAGAGAATAAGCACCCCAAGTAAACTAACTTTTTAACTTGCTCTAGTTGATGGTCATTTACCACAATATTACAAACTGTCCTACATTCATTCTTTTCAAGCACCATAACATTCGATTTATTCACATTCAGTTGAAGATCCATATCCTTTCTAACTGCACTTTGTATCATTCTACTCAATAGCTCTTCTGATTCACCAAAACCTACGACATATTAAAGATAAATCTTTTATAATTACAATGCTGACAACGATATTTTATTTTTGAATTAAATTATACTATTTTTGGAATAGTGTAATTTTATTTCTAAAACCACATGCATTCGAAAGACAAAAACGATTCTTTTGGAAAGAACCACTGTGAGAGTGAAATTAGATTCTTACACAAGTTTATCAGAGTCAATATTATGTATTTTAAATAAAGAATAAATGTCGCGTATCCCATGATGCTATGGTTGTGTACAAGAAAATGTACAGACTCACAATTATATAAATCATAACAGAATAGTGGTATAAATAAAGCATAAAATTATATTTTTGCAAAACTGCAGACATTAAAAAAACATATGCATAATAAAGATTAAGATATCATGCAAAACAGGACGTATGTTTAATAATTTTTTTAATTTCTAGGTTGATGTAGAAAAAAACACGAAAGAAGGGGTGACTAAAATACTAGAAATAGTTGCTAACATTAATATGCCTTTGCCAAATGGTGTAAAAATTAATGAATTTACTGAAGGTATCATACAGGTAAATTGAATGCTTTGACTTATATATCAATCAAAATAAACAAAAGGTCACAATTATTATTTGCTTTCATCACGTGGCAAATGGTAAATATCGAAAACAAAATTACTAAATCTAGTATCAGTCCCTGACAACATGGTGAATAGGGTAAAATTGCTAGTTGTAGCTTCCAATTGGATAACATGATCGTGACATTATGGTTTGTTATAAATTTGAAATATAGCATATGCGGCACATGCCACCATACTAAGTCTTTGGGTTAACAATTAATTGGGAAAATTCCTGCGGTATGTATCACAATACCATGTCTAGAGCGAAGAATATATATTTAGGACTAAAAGCAAAACTTTTTGGAGCAGAAAACTATTATTTCTCCAAACTATTTGCGACATACGCTTGTATACAAAATGAAGGAAGAAGAATTCAAATTGGTGAAGCTAACGTTTGTTTAGAAACTACTAATGTTCATTTTATTAAAATTTGTCGTATTTTATAGGAGTAGTATATTATGGCAAAAATCAGCCTCAGAGAAAAAAGATTTTTGGAATGAGATAGTGTAGTAAATAGCAGTATTCGGGGTCAAAGATTGATTGTCTGTGATTACCATAGTAGATGAATTTGTGTAAAACTAATGAACCTACATTAGGAATATTTGGAAATGTGTAAATGATTAAAGTTGTAAGATGTTTTCTTTTTGTGTTCCATTACCTTCGTTTGTTTCAAATTACAAGTGTGATGTAAATATTATCTGGAATGAATTTAAGACAGCAGTTGTATGGTTTGAGACTGAAGTATGAGACTGAAGGTGTGCTCGTATCCAGAATGGTTGGCGGAATGAAAATGTTAAAATAGTTGCACTGCACATACATTTATGAAATAAATAAATAGAATTGTGATTGAGAGCAAAATAAAAAAGCTGATGTGTCTGTCACTGAACTTTCTTATACGCATTTTAATTAGTTCGTTAGAATTAAAAAAAATTTGAAAAATTTAAATGTTTTATAAATTCTAATGATCTATCCGAAATGAGTGTACGAAATTATATTAACGTATACGAAAGTATATTAACACACTTATACTCAGATATCTTATATTAATTTTAGGAAATTTGAAATTTTGATAAACATAACAAAAATATATATCCGCAATTGTATACAAATGAAACAATCATCAACAATACACGAACCATTCAATAAAAGATCAGATTTCTTATCGAGATAATACGGAAACTGAAATTTTAGTTAGTCGTAGCATAGCGTATGACATCATTATAGTAGCCACCTTTATTGCGGAGGTAGCACGTTATACGACAGTATATACTTGTCTGCAGATTAGCGACAGATATGCCGTGGCGAGTAGATCAACTACTAGCGGAGGTCAAGTATATAGACTTAACCTCCGCTACTGGACGTGAGAAGTATTGAATGTAATATTGAAAATAACCCAATTTTTGTTGTAACCGGTACCTTTTCTGAAAATACTTTTCAATTAAAAGTTATGCGTAATATTAATATCTTTTATTTTCATTCTTACTAATTTTGCTGTAAGGTTTATATTGTGGATCAAGAAGATCTAGAAACGCGTCAGATGGTAATAAAACGGCGGAATAAATGCGTTATTAGAAAGAAAAGTGTATTTCATTAGTGCTGTGATCGTTCCCCGGGAAAAAAGTACTGCAGGGCCATTAGTTTGATGATCGATGTAATATATATATATATATATATATATATATATATATATATATATATATATATATATATATATATATATATATATATATATATATATATGTATATATATATATATATATATATATATATATATATATATATATATATATATATATATATATATATATATATATATATATATATATGTATGTATATATATAATATATATATATATATATATATATATATATATATATATATATATATTTATTTATTTATATATATATATATATTTTTTTTTATAACCCATTTTTATTTACAATCTGTCTTAATAACTGACATTCAGTAAAACTTACAAAAAATACATTGGCATGTAGAGGGTGCTATCCTGTGATAGTCCTCTTCTTATTCTAGATTAAGTGCTAATTGTGTCAATGTTGGTGACTATTTCTAGTCACCTTGTCGGGAATTTGCTAACTGGCTTCTTTTCTGTCGACTCTGCATGACAGGTCGGGAATTTGCTAGGTGGCTTTTTTTTTCTGTTGACTCTGCATAACAGGTATGATGACACTAAAAACATTGAAATAGTTAGTTATTTATTAAGTAGGTCAAGTATGTTATCACGTTTTAAGCGTTTTTTTATCTTCACTGTCAGCAAATTACTTGCTAAAGTATTTGGATGCGCAAGTAATCTGCTATGATATTTCTCACTGAAGTTTTTAATTTCTTCTTTCACTGTTACTATGGAGAGATCGCGGTGAATTATGGCGTTGGTGACGAACCATGGTGCATTAAGGACAGAGCGGAGCACTTTGGACTGAAATCTCTGCAGGATTTCAATGTTAGAGTTACTGGCGGTACCCCATAGTTGGATTCCGTACGTCCAGACTGGTTTGAGGATAGTCTTGTAAAGAAGAATTTTGTTTTCTGTTGAGAGTTGAGATTTGCGGCCTATTAGCCAGTACATGCGACTGAATTTCAGGCCAAGTTGTTTTCTTTTTGTCCAAATGTGTTTTTTCCATGTTAAACGACGATCTAAGTGCATGCCTAGATATTTCGCTTCTTCTGTCTGTGGGAGGGGCTTGCCATACAGTGTCACAGGAGGACAGGTTTCTTTTCTCATTGTAAATGTGACATGGGTAGATTTGGTTTCATTTGCCCCAATTCTCCATTTTGTTAACCATGGTTGAATTTTGTTCAGATGTGCCTGAAGATAACTTGTGGCCACGTTGTGATCTTCGTGAGAGGCAAGTATTGCTGTATCATCGGCGAATGTTGCGATGAATGTTGTTTCAGATGTTGGCAGGTCGGCTGTGTATAGGAGATATAGTATGGGTCCTAGTACACTACCTTGTGGGACACTGGATTCTATTGGGTAGAGTCTGGTTTGTTCATCTTTATATTTAATA